>OENT01000922.1:0-67982 GCA_900239685.1 Rotaria macrura
CGTCGACATTTATTGTCAAAGTCTTGTATTACAGAATTTTGTCTTTTATTTTATCTTCGTGGTGTACGAAATGAACGAGCTGGCTATAGATTGATATATTAAAAAGATATATCAATTGATACAACAAGTTAATATTTTGACCGATAAAGTTAAAACAGAAAATTTTCGTTTAAACGGTTTTATTGACCAAAAAACTGAAATTGGGCCGTTTTCAACCGTTTTTTCCGAACTATTTTACGTAAAACTGTAAAAACGATTTTAAAGTGTGTATTCTAGTCACAAACACGTTTTAACGTGTTAAAACGCCTTAAACGCTATAATAAAGCGTTAACACGGTTTTCTACCCGTTAAATGTCTGCATGGGTTATAGATAAACTTCCATTTAGGATTTAACATCCCCATGAATTTGTTTATAATTGCTTGATGTTTGGGAGAAAGAATATCACCACCTTCAAGAAGAAGTAAAAAACGCACGTTCTCTTTTCGTGTTTTCTTGATATTTACGCTTAATAGTAAGCAAAAGTCGCATATTTCTATTTACGTCTATCAGAGATGGACGGAGCAGCTAAAAAGTCGTCCCACCACCGCTAATTTCTTAAAAGTCGCACTGCCCCGTCTATCAAATGTGTATTTTAAGAACCATCTTATGAAACGAATTTATCGTATTCTTAATCAAGGCACCATTTTGATCAATTGCACCAAGAAACTAAAATCATTCCCCACAATTAGCTCTATGACTTGTAGAACAGCCTACAATCTGTAGTTTCTTTTTGCTTTTGAACAAACAAGAATTCTTGTTTATATGTCATTGCATCGAGGTTTTATAAATTATTATCATTATCCTCAAGATCTAGCAAAAGATTTTCTACATCATCGTTGACATTAGGGATGAAACAAAATCAAAGACTTGGAGTTTGATACAAAAATATTTAGGTTTGTTCGCAATTGGGTTTTGGATTCAGATTTGGGTTTGGGTTTCAGTTTCATGTTAAATTACTAAAATATGATGAGGTCTTTTATGATAAAGTCTCAGAAGCGTGAAAAGAATCTTAAGTTTTATAGATTGGTGTGAAACGGTTTGGATTTATAGTGTAGATTAGAGTTTGGGATTTGGGTCATAGACTTCGATTTGTGATTTAGTGCGTCGAATTCTAGTTGTGATTTAGGTTTCGTGTGTGCGATTTGGTTTAAATGCAACATGACTAAAAAAATTGGAGTCATATTAGATTGAAACCAAATCCCAAGTGCGAATCCAAATATGTCACCCAAACCGGAATCCCAACAATATTCCCATTCAGAAAGCCAAATCTAAGATAAGCCAAGCAATATTAGCAATCCTGAGACCTGAGTCTAAGCGCAATCAATATCTAGGAACTAGGTCCAAAGCATATTCAAATAGAGACATCAAACCCAAACCCAAGTTATATCTGAAAGATTTGGTTGGAAATCCGAAATATATTGAAGATATCTTGCACTTCTAGTTGACATCAGTTGAAGAGGAGCAAGACTGGCTTATACATACTATATATAAACAAAAATTTGCATAAGTGATATTAAAACGAATGAAATTTTTTTGTAATACAAAATTTTTGTAAATATTATTAGATCAATGCAAAAATGTCGATTTTATATCCCATACATACATAAATATATGAATACGCTGTAGTTTTATATGAAGTTCTCAAATATGCACTCCATTGAATATAGCTCTCCTTCAATAATAACGCGTGAAAAATCTCATGCAGATATTTAAAGAAGCTGTTGTTATTCTGATTGTAATGTGAAAAAATTCATTTGTGTCATCAGACGGGAAAATCGCCGGATAAAACGGTGCATCACCACTACGCCGCTATTTAAAATTTCATCCCCGTCGGGCGACCATCTCAGGTGTCTGTGTTGAATGAACAATACTTGAGACTGCATCTTATAGGTACACTTTTGAATTACTTATCATCAATGAAGAATACCATCAAACAGTTCATGAATTACTACACAACTCCAAAGCATACCAACGATATTCTATGTCTAACGTTTCGAAGTATTGCAGCAGGTGTCAGACACTTTTGATTCTGCCTTTAGCTGACGAGATCAAGTAAAGTTACAGAAATATGTATGTGAGCAGAACACGAATTACACTATATGTGTTACACTATTCAGCATGAAATACAACCCGCTGAGAATCCGAATCAATTTTTGTCCCGAATTTGTGATATTATCGAGCAGATTCTTGTCATGAGTATTGTGATTTCACTAAAGAAGCAACTCAATACTGTTGAAACCACATCGCGTACGAAAGTATTCAAGGTTTTACCAGAATTTCAAGCAGCACTTATTGAGAACTGTATCAAGACTGTCAAAGATTTTCATCGCTTTTCAGATAGAAACCGGAGAAGAAATCGGGAAATCTGAAAGAAACTTGTATTGCAAAACTATCCTAAACTGTACGAAGATTTAACATAGGATCGTATCGGAACCGTAAGTGATTCCTCAATATGAAAAATATCTAATAAATTTTGACCCATTCAAAAAGTATGCTATTCTTACGTGCTCTTTTAATAGAATACACTGATATTTGCAGCATCTATACCAGTCATCTAGACCTAACCTTAGACAAAATTGGAGCTGTGCACCTCTTTTAGTCACAAAGGTAGAGATGACATCGAACTCATAGAAACTTTCAAATTCTTGGTGAGGATTTTCCCACCGTTTTCTATAGATGTTTGATGAAAGCCATTGATTTGGAAGAGCTTGAGAAATTAAAATCATTTGGATGCATTGAGACAAAATTGCGTCACTATGTATTAATTTGGGTTACATATTGCTCTACCGTTGCTTCAACCGACTCGGTAGGTTTTCCACCGCTTGCTAACATTTTACTGCTACAAACATTTCTCACTCTTGCACTACTCAATTTTCCAGGACTGTCTCATTTCAAAATATATCTTCTCTCAACGTCCCATTTAATTCCACGCAAGCAGTCTTGATTGGTCATTATCAGCAAATTTTGCATCACTAACTTCAATATCCATACACTCGCTCAATAAAGACCCAACCAGTATTCATCACAACTGCTGTTTGAATTTTCGCCATCCTGATCGTCTTGAAAAATTGGTACCAGTTTAGTATTTTAGAAAAAGGACACAAGAGACAGACCAAACGCAGGAGAAATTAGAAGAAAACTAGAATTGACTGATTATGACAGATAGATCGAAATAATTACAAGTCGTTCGTCGGTACTCATTATAAACATGATTCAAATAATTCCTGTGGTTTAAATGTCAGCTGTATCTCTGTGACTGCAAGAGATAGAAAGCTCAAATTCTATAGTAAATTAGATCGTGATGACAAGCATCGTTGCTATAAATATCAGCCCATCCTACTGGAAAAAAGCTTAAAAAAAGCATGTTATATGCAGTGGATCAAAACTTATTAGGCAGCTTTTATCTGAATGGAAACTGCCAGAATTTCAATCATTCGCGTTGACGAAATTCTCATTAATTGACAAGACTATGGAGCCAGTAACCCATAGCACATTGTGACGTTTCTCTATGAAGCAGCTCATCAGACTTATGCTAAGGCTTTGTTGAGCTCATAGGAAGAACGTGACATGATCTTAAGAACAACAGCAAACCGTTTAGATTAGGTACTGCTTTTAAAAAGAGTATGCGAGGACACGTAAGAAATTGGTTGCCGAGGGTTCTGAAATCTATTTCTCACCCTCAGAAATCTTTTAAGGGTTTCAGATCGAAAAATTGGTTTCCGAACCCTCGAAAACGTTTTATGCTGGTTTTCTACACAACGAAGTGTTTTTAGAGAGTGTAGAATGGCGAATTAATTGAAAATAATACACATGATGCTTAACATAGTTTTTTGGTGATACATGCTTGCAGAAAAAGATTGATGGCCCTCAACTGGGCTTATTAATAGATGAGGAGTCTCACGCTTGGGGTTTCTTGAGAAACTCATCCAAAGATAATGTAAGATGTTGATAGTTTTCTGGCGTCAACTTTATAAGAATCCTATAAAATTCTCCCTTAGCAGTAGCTGTTACGATCTACTAGCTGCCTGCATCGCTTCCTAACTCTGATGTGATGCTAAAATGTTCATAAATCCGATAAAAGTCTTTACCGAAATTTGTAAAGATCATGAGTAGTTCCGTACCACATGCTTCCAGAAGGATTTATGAATTTCTTAAACTCCTTCATGATTCGCTTATGATGAGTGTTATCCAATTAAAATCTTAGTAAAACCCTACACTGAAAAAATTTGAAATACGGAACTAATGGCAGCTTCGTACTTGTTTCTAAACTTAAAATTGGTTTCTTAAATGGAACAGAACTTAGAAATAGTTTCGTAGAAAATCTAAGCAACCTGTAAAAAGGTTTCCTATATTGTTGAAAATCATTTTGAAGCTATATCGGGTTCTTACGAAGCTTATTAAATTTTCGATATTTGGAGCTAAATAGCTCCATATGACATCTTTTTGTGCAGGAGTGTTTGATTTTTCTAGGAAATAATACAGAGCTGGATCCTGAAAAGGTCCTGACCGATTGAAGAGTATGTTGAATGAAAAAATGAGCTGAGTTTTAAATTAGATCTTGAGTCAAACTTAGTCGACTCTAGTAGCTCAGCAACCTTATTGGTCCGATCGGATTTTCTTCAAGAATAATCAGGGTTGAGTCTCTAAATGTTCATGACTGTTAAGCTAAAATGCAATATTCGGTTTTTCTATCAATCTTAGAGAAAAACAAATTTGTGTTCTGAATAAATTCCAGCAACATCTAAAAGAGCTATATTCTATTCAGTTTTTGTTTCAGATCACACTGTTCGACGGTAAGGTTTTACTTTTCGTTAAATAGGTTTCTGAATGCGAAGAGCTGTTTATGAACAACTCCAGATGATTTATTTCTCTATATTCCGAGAGTAGAGGAGTTGATAGACGGTCAAGGCTGGTTGGGCATAGTTAACTTTTTCTTTGCCGTTAATGGAACCGAGTATTTTTGTCGATGGGGTCTATAGTTTCTCGAGATAATGCAAACCAGTAAAAGCAACAAAATATTTCAAACCCTCTGCGAAAAAACGAGACTTTTCTTATACTAATGCTAAATACTTCTGACGCTACCCACGACAGTCTTGCTGGAAAGAAAAATATCCTATGCTCATCTGTAAATGTAGAATGAAAAGGGCTGATTTCTAAACTCCTCTAAGCGTCAACACAATCATTGTCTTAAAAAATCTACCTTAGCTATTAGGACACATTCAATTGATGCTATCAACGTTCCTTTTCTACCTTTTATGAACTTCAGAAGCCCTATGCTTCGAGACTTTTAAGAGAATTTTATTTCATCAAGAAACAAAACTCCGTCGATTGCATAATACGGTTTTCCAAGAAAAGAAAATCGTGGAAATTTAATAACTCAGTATGCAAGAAATTTCTTATCCTTTTCAAGATATTTTATCATTGTCCGGTTAGAAGTGTTCTAAGTTAGGTGAAAACCTATGGAAACAAAAGTTCTTCCTTAATCATTAAACACGCTCTTAGATTACAATAACAGTATCTTACCCAGTGGATTTTCAAGCAGAAGGGTAAGTAAATAGGACATCAGGAGTGTGTAACCCAATTCACATCAGCGGGGTTACTTACGGAGTGCTTTATAACTGGTGGTGATTTAACTTTGGAAAGAAAAAATCTCCGAATTCATTTGTTTTGGCAAAATATGATTTAAATGAATGCCAAAATATTTGTTGTAAGAAACTTTACTGCCCACTCCAACCTCTTGATTCACAGATCGGGACAGCATCTTCAATTTACTCTTTGACCTCAGAAGCCCATTCTGACAGTGATCACAGCATGTTTGGAACGGTATTTAACACCTTAAAGGTGATTCTAGCATGCCTAACACTGTCTACTATACTAACATGAACCTTGAACGACTTCTTCTTGGCCTCCTAACCCACAGGGATAGACACAGAAAAGATTTCGTCCTCACGCATCGTGTAGCTCAATCGTATTTCATATTTTAATCAGAGAGGACTGCATGAAAGGCTTTTCATTTGAACGAAATTTTGACCTCGACATGTTTCAATTGTATTGCGATTCCCGAAAAATTTAATAAGACACTAAAGAGATCTTTTATTATACTGACCACAAGCAGGAGCCGAACTAGTGGGACATCTGGTACCAGCGGGGCAGTTGATGCACTGAATTGATCCGACACGAGGTGTGTATGTACCAGGTGGACAAGCGCTACAGCATGTCTGTCCTACACAGGAGGAATACGTCCCTATTGGACAAGGCACTGGATTTCGACCGCCCTCCAGGCACTTGAAACCGGGTGGGCATGCAGTGCAAGACGCAGAACCACTGACGTTGGAGTAGTATCCTGGCTCACACAGAGTACAATCATCTTGCCCAGCGCTGCTAAATGCTCCAGGAGGGCAAGCTAGTGGCGTGAAATCACCATCGTTTTTTTCCAAGCTTCCCTTTGCTTTTCGACAGTAAAAGCCTGCTGGACATAGTCGAGTCGTCGATTCGATAACACTGAATAAGTAGAATATGGCTGATATTGCAATATATATGTTTTTCCTCATTGCGCTGTTTGATCTAGTATTAGTCGATGCGTCTTTTATAGGCGAAATATAGGCATTATTTATTCGTGAATAGGAATTGAATGTCCCCAAAATCAATACTTGTTTAGAGATTATTATAAGAAATCTTATGGTCCTCGAAGAGGGTGTGTGTAAGAATGGACGCTGAGAACAGCTACGACCCCCATACTCCAGACTCTATAAACACGTTTTTCTACCCTGCAAATATTTTCATTCAAAGAATTTGATACCAACTTAGCCGTGCTTAAAAAAACCCTGATGTAGATTTCAATGCTTTCAAATCTAATTATAGGACTATACTTTAACTTTACATTACTAGGTAAATTAAAGCTTAAACGTGTCAGATTTATTATGTAAAGGCTGTAAATGTTGTTTTTCCAACTTTATTTTGCTTAGTAAAGTGAAGTTAACGGCCTTACTTTACCTGGTAAAGTGAAGTTCCGTGAATGGCACAAATGAATTATAAGATAATCAAAATTAAGACCGTGTGTGTTACACAGACTTTAGGGATTTAGGTATTCTATGAGCTTTAGGGATTTTAGGGATTGTATGAGCTTTAGGGATTTTATGAGCTTTAGCGACTTTATCGATTTCAAATAGTTCAAAACTATATCAAACTTGAAATTTGATGTAAATGATTGCACTTTTGAAGCATTCACTTATTGAACTCTTGAACTATTAAAGTATTTCAGTCCCCAAGCATTCAATTATTCAGTCAAGAAACCTGCCGTACTTTGATGTGTCCTCCCAAAAATTAAAACCTTCTTAATGAATCGATTTTCAAATTCTAAAACAGTTTTCAAAAACCACTACAGTCAAATTTCTTCATAATTTAATAATTGAATGTCTGAATTTCCAATATTCAAAGACTGAAAAATTAAATCCAACTTTTGCGTTTGACATGTACGGACCAATAACAGCTGTGGCAAATACGGAGAGCAAGAAAGTAGCATATATCACATATCCCAAATGTGAGTGCGGTGAAGGGCGGAGAAAAACGTGAGATGGAGGCAAGCAGAAATAGAACAATACCACACGTCGCATATAGCGAATCTCATGCAGGGAGTATTGAAGTGAAAAATAGCGATAATCATAACTACTGACACAGAAAATGCATCAAGGCCGCGTGCGGTGGGTGACAGAAAAACGCGTGACCCGAGGAAATGTGACATCATCTTGGCAGTACATCACACCAATTACTGGAACGTTGAAAGGCGGAGAAGGGTGCGAGTGTGACTGACTGGGATGTGTGCCAAAAATGGACTAACGCCGCCAAGCCACACCCTATTAAGAATTCTGTATCTCCAGTAGAATTCACACATAGTACTTAAGAAACCTATACCCACAGCAGAACTTTGCTCAAAGACGCAAGTTTACTTTTTCATCGAGACCATAGTTCTAATTAATAATTATTTATACAGAACATAAAATGTTATTTTTTTTTCATTATGACATATACTTTTATTGTGATTTGGCTAACACTTATCACTTTTTCATCGAATTTTATTGTATTTCTTGTTTTCCTTTCGTAAAAATTTAATATGAAAAGCATAACATGCCATCTTTTTCATAATGAACACTGCTTCGTTATATTTTATTATGGTAGTCACTTTGATTTATAATGACAATGTAATATTAATCATGTTTCGAACTAAGTCGTATCATATCAGAATTGTGAAAATTTATTAGGAATTGTTACAAAATTTCTCCTACAATTGAATAGCCGGATTTGTTAAAAATATCCAATACAAGTTGGTATTGTGTTTGGTTTCTATGCTTCTGAATAGCACGTACAAACTTTCTAAACTTGATATTACAGATTTTTTCTTGTTTTATTGACATCCATTTCAAATTAAAAATGGCAGGGTATTTCTGGAAAAGTTTTTTCATAGGAGTGCGATAGAGATGTACGGTTTTCATCAGCTGGAAAGGGGAACAAAACTAACTCCAGTCGTCAATACTACTTTTCTTAGATGCTTTCTGAGGTCCTGTCTATAAGTCTCTCAAAGCGTAAATTTGGTGCCACGCGAAGGGTCGAACGCATAAGAGGTAAAATCCACCCACCCTCACTCACTTTTCAGAAAGAAGTGTATTACATATCGACGTACAATTTCACGGTAAATATCTTGATGTTAAATTTAACAGGTTTTTCAAGTGTTTTTTTTTCTAAACATTCAGAAAGATTACTAAATCATACCTTTTCATTAGGCAAAACGCAGTATTCCCAGAATAGTTTAGTTAATCTATTGATTCACGTCTTAGTATTTTATTCTCATTTGAAACAGTTTCAAATTCTCTGCAAATCCACTTATCAAAAGCAAACACCAAATAAAGTTATTCGGGGATAGTAAATGTGTCCATCGATATATTTTCTGTGGTATGTAATGAAAGTTTCAGTTACCTCCACTTAATTCAAAAACAGCTTGATGGCTAATTTCGGCATTCGGAGATCGATCGAGCTTTCCAAAAAGGACGGAGAAGGAATAATAGCTAAACATCGATTTTGTGGCTTAACAGATTTAAGATTGTTTGCAAAATGATTCAGAGACAGGTGAATGACCAGGTGTGTCTTTTCATGTCAATCTGTCAAACTGTGGGTGTAACTGAATGTTTTGAATTTAATTTTGGCATATTCATGTATCATTTTGCTAATGTATACTTCACGATTATGCACACATTTTTTTGAAAATTATGCATTGATTCAATCGAGCCCGATCTATGGTAGCAGCAATAGTTTGGGCACGACGTTACATAATGTTCCATATAGCTATAGATGTATGTGAAAGCAAAAAGAAAGATGACGTTAGTGTTCGTCCCGTCTTATTTTTTAATTGAATCGTTTGATTGTCATTGGTTGTTTGACTTTTCCTATTGATAGAACAAAAAAGAAAACCTAAAGCTTACATCTGAATAATAGTACGTGAAAAAAAAACGATGCGGAAGGAAGAAAAGAAAAATCTTCGCGAAACAGGAGTTTCTCTAGATTATTTATTTCGCCTACAACTTATTCAGAAAATGAACATCCATTGGCAATGCTATATTCTTATATACGAGTCATTGTCACATATCATTATATCAAATTCTTTTCGACTCGTATTTTCTTGTTGTGAATATTAATAAACAAGAAGAAAATATAATACTCGATAATCTCTTTGTTTTTTTTCTTTAATGCTAATATCTTAAATCGTTTTGATTGCGTTATTATACATTCTACTAATTTTTAGATCAATGCTTGAACTGGCACAGAGCTTAGTATTGAATGAAGAGGCCCTCAATAGTTTACCCGAAAATAAACGACCTGTATTTATTTATGAATGGCTTTGTTTTTTAAATAAAGTACTCGTCGCTGCACAAAAAGTAAATGAAAATGCTCAATCATTAATATGAATCATAAAATCTTTTTTCTTCTTCTAAGAATGATATTCGTGAATGTCAACCACGTATTGTTGAACAACTTGTGCAACAAGTCCAGTATGGACCTGGTCCACCTATACGAACGTTAATCGGTCGAAATTTAGCTACTTTATTTAGTGTTGGTGATCCATTTCCATTATTCAATACAGTAAATCGTTGTAATGAAATATTAAAATCAAAAGATGACACAGCTAAATTGTAAATTTCTAATTTTAAACTTCTTTTTTGTTCGACAAATGAATAATACTTTGACTTTTTAAATAGAGCGACTGTTGTTGTCATCAGTGCACTTTATGAACGTCTCGGTCGATTAGTTGGTCGTTCATATGAAGAAACAGTTCAATTGTTACTTAAAACATTAAAAAATGTCGATTCACAAATGCGTTGTGAAATCATGTTTACTTTTGAACGCATTGTTAATGGACTGGGTTCAGCTGGCTATAATATTCATAGAGAAATATTCAAAGTTACAAAAACATACATTTGTGATCGAGTTATGCCTGTTCGTTCAGCTGCTGCCATGGTATGAATATGGAATCGTCTTTGTTTTTTCATTTTATTTTATTTTAATCCTACGTCGTTAGTTAGAACTTTACAACAGATTATCTATCGTTTGAAAGACTACCAATGAAAAAACTTTGTTAAGTGTTAGATTTCTTTTCAGCCGACGCTGAGCTCACCAACTAATTTCTAATGAGCCAAAAAAGAATCTTTTAAAGAAGAACTCTGCATTTTTTATAACAAAAAACTGATCATCGAACTTCAAAATAACAGTAAAAACAAGTAATCAACCATTCTCATCAGAGCGTATCTCTATGTAAAGCCTTGAGTCTCTAGTAAAAAATCAATTTTCCCAAGGGAGGATATCACGTCAATGTTTCTAAATGCTATAGTATTTCGAAAATAATTAGCTAGTAGCTTCAAATTTTGTCACAAAATTCTACACATTCAATAATAATCAAAATTAATTTTCATTTCGATATTTTCCGAGAGAAATCAGTGGATTAACTGCAAAAACAATAAGAAAAATTCACCGTTTCTGACAAATAATTTCGTTTTGTTTTTCTATTTAAAATAATTCTTAGTGTCTTATTGCTTTAATTAATCAAAATAATTTTATGTATTCAAGCGAATTAGAAAGCAATGTTACATTAGGTTTTCGTGCACTTGATGGTTCTAATTATGAAGTTCGTTGTTCAATAGCAAAATATCTAGCAGCCTTGCTAGCTGCAACACAAGAAACAAGTTCAAATCAAACTCAACGTAATAGAAATGCGAAAAAAAAAATCAAATTTTTACTTTAATTTATCATCCTATTTTTAGATACAATGAATAAATCGACTGCAAATGTGGCACATCTGAAAAAAATTAAAACCGAAGACATTTTAAATTATTTGGCCGGAGGATTTTTACGTGGTAATCTTGGCTTTTTAAAATCAAATACAACCGAACGTCTCAAAGGACCAACAACTGTCCCACGTGAAATACGTATTGGTGTAACACATGTAAGAAATATATTCAGAGAGAAAAATAAATAATTTCAAAAGTCAATATTCCATTTGTTTAGACCTATGTTGAATTAGCTCTTGTACTTGGTACACCATGGATTGAACAACATTTAGCTTTATTTATAAATCATATTCTTGAATTAGCTGGCAATCCGCGTGCATCAACATCCCATGTTGATGCTGTTTATTCACGCAAATGTATTACATTTATACTTCGATCTGTTATTGGTTCACGTCTTGGTGAAAAAGCACAGTTCGCTGCTGCTAAAGAATATGCAACAATAATTACACGCTATACAACACCACAATTAATGCAGAATAATATGAATTCTTCACCAATGTCAACGAATGATTTGCATATGTCAACAGGTTCATCTTCATTGAATTCAAGTACAAATTCTATGGTACAATCATATACATCGTCATCAACTAATACATTTGAATCATCATCATCATCAAATATTGAATATACCCAACATATACTGATTTGTGGATTACATGAACTTAGTCTACTTGTACAAAGTCTTGGAACATCAACATCATTATTATTACAAGATAGTTGTAATGGTTTAATTGATACATTATTTTTAGTTATACTTAATCCATCACATTCAGTACGATTATCAGCTGCATGGTGTCTTCGTTCTATAACAACAGCATTACCATCACTTATGACACCGTTGATTGATCGATGTCTGGATAAAATGAAAGTTTTAGCAAAACAAACAACACCTTATAATACAGATGCCATGTCAGGATATGCACTTGCTCTACAGGCATTACTTGGAGCCGTTTATCGGTGTCCATTAGGTGAGTTTAAATTCAAATTTTGTAGACAAATACTTGAATTTTTCACTATTAATGAATATTGTGCTCATTTTCGAGAAGCAATTATTTATATCTAATATGACATTCGATAACCATATTTGCAGTAATTTACTTCGCTTCATAGATTGTGACTGGCATATTTTCTTGAAGAGAGAGCATTCGATGACTTCAAATCTATAATCAATCTTAGTTCGTACCAATGCAAAGAAATATTATGATATTGCCAGTATAGATTGAAAGTATGACGAAGAAGTTAATTTCATTCGAAACAAAGTTCTATGTTCTGTAGAATTGCTTGTTTCTTAATATCAGAAATAAAAAAAGATTTCGAAAGAACAAACTGAACTTTGTAGTCTCTTGCAAAAATAAAAAGAATAATTAACTATAACGAAGGTCTTCTGAGAATTCTATGATGCACGATCAACAAAAACAAAACAAAAGATTTACCGACTTGTTTGAAGAAAAGTAGATTGAACACATTCGTTGATTGAAATGATCAAATACGAAGAAAAAAACATGTGCTTTTCTCAATCATCGATTTAACTAAAAGAGAATATTATCCGAAACCTTATTTTCTTGAATTGTGTATTGACTAATAATATGTCACATAATACGATTCACTCACAAGGGAATCATTTCAAGTGATCAATCGTATTTTTAATATATTATCAATCATGCTGATTCCAAACAAGATTATAAGATGTTCCCTTCGGGGCTTCATATGAATGATTGTTTTAGACTAATTTAACTTACTACAGAAAATAGTTCTTTATCTTTTCTTTACTTCCAGGAATTATGTAACATATCCAATTACTAAGAAAAAGATAATTACTTTTTCGTACAGTTTTATTTTCCTATAACATCTAGGGTCAACACGACCCTACCGTCATCGATGTTCTACACATGGTATGAGCTTTTCAGAAATCAATCCTGTAAACTTAGTTCTCTTCCATTACAGTCAAATAGTTAAAGACAAAACTCTAGAAATAAATCAAAACTATAATAGATTCTATACGACTAAATAACGTGTTGATCTAATAGATTGATATTCGATTATAATATGTTTCTATTCATTAGGTATACCATCACAACGTGCTAAGACTATTTTTGACTTTGCCGATGATCTTCTTCGTACAGCTACAACATCAATAGTTGGTCAACAACAATCATTGATTCCACGTGTCATATTACAACTAACTCATACAGCATGGCATTTACTTGCTGCATGTTGCACACTTGGACAGCAGGTCATAAAAAAATTTGTTCCACGTTTAGTTCTTCTATGGCGTAATGTATTTCCACGATCACAAGCCGATTTTGAACAAGAAAAACAACGTGGTGATTCAGTTACATGGACACTTTCATTTAATCAACGTTCAGGTGCACTCTGTTCGATGATATCATTTTTAAATAATTGTTCGGCAGGTGATGATCAATTAATCACAGATGATCTACTTAAACGAATGTTAAATCCAATTGAAAATGCTATTATTGTTCTACTTCATATACCAAATTTAATCAAACAATTCGGTCTACCATTGAAAGCATCAACGGCAATGTTTCGTTTACGTTTATATGAACTTCTTCTATTAATACCTATTAAATTTTATGAACAGCATTTTAAAGTTTTATTACGAGAATTAGTTGCAGAATTTACATTAACTGACAATTCATCAAACACAACAACATCTTTACTTCGATCAGTTTGTCATGATAATGATAGTGTTTTACTAGGTGAAGATTGTTTTTTTTTCCGTTTTATACTTCGTATCATTCTGAGGAAAGATTGACTGTAGGTCTTTTTCTTCTACTATCATCAACGTATTCTGAAGAAAAACGAGAATAGAAAACTTCTAATTAAATTAGAACCAAGTTTGACTTGTTAATTGATGAGTTGTACTACTGTTGCTATAGAAGAATTTCACCATTGAGATAGGATGAATATATATCATATGCAGTTTTACGATTAAGGATATCAATTGATTTGATTGTTCTCTAATACATACATCACCAAGGAAGGTATTTCCAGGTATATGCAGCGTACGAGATTCATTCTTTTTAAGGATTTCGCTTTCATGTTAACAAGGCTGCTTTTTTGAAAATTTTGTTTCTTTATACAGAGTAAAATTAGGGGTATTTCAGCGAAAAAAAAATCAAGTTTTTCTAAAAGTAGTAGACCTTTCCGAACTGTGAAAAACGTCGATTTCGAGAGAAACGCGAAACAGAATTCACTATTGATGTAGAAGTTTCTTTCTTGTCGGCATAGTGTAGAAAATAGATCAATAACTTCTCGTGGTAGTGGACGTGGATGACACTATCTGAGTAGAGATGGACCTCTGGGTGTCGGTGTAAGTACCATGGTTAGATTTCTGATGATGGAAACACCGACACCCACACCTCTATAAAACTGTGAAAAAATACCAGAAACTCAATAAATCTTGGTGTTTTTGAAAGTAGACACTAAGTGCTATTTGACTATCTCAAGGTCGAATTTTTACGTGTACAAAATCGTTTCGAATCTATCTTGCAATCTTCATATTACCTTTTCAAAGAGAATTTTTCTTCCTATACTGTAAAATCACATGAACTAAAAATTGTGATAATGTATTTTATTTTCATTATTTAGGTAATTGGCTTCAAGAAACCGATTATCAAATGATTGAAGAACAACTTCAACCGAATTCTGCAAGTGGTTCAGGTGCACTTGAACATGATGAAACATATCTCTATCGTCGTGATACATCATTAGCGTCGTTTAACATAATCAATTATCTCTTTCGTTCATCGTCATCAACCGATAATAATTCAAGCAATGCCTATTATTCTCGACCAGCTGAATTGAATGTTCCTGGTCCATTACCATTAGGCGTTGCTGTAATTGATGCATCGATTCTTCTCTATGGTGCAATGTTTGTACGTGTACCAAATAAACATCGTCTAAATATGTTACAACATTTCATTGATATAATAAAACAATCGAAAGGTGCTCGACAAGAAGCGGTACAAGTCAATATATTTACAGCTGTTCTAACAGCATTAAAAACGTTAGCTGAAACAAAACAATCATCATCTATGGATGATGAAACTGTTAAAAAATGTGCATGTACACTTGTTATGCAAACATTAAGTCATCCAAATCCTATACTACGTTGTGCAGCTGGTGAAGCACTTGGCCGTTTAACACAAGTTATTAGCGATGGTCGATTTGTTGCTGATATAGCACAGACATGTTTCGATCGACTCAAAGAATTTCGTGATATACCATCACGTACAGGTTATTCATTAGCACTCGGTTGTTTACATCGTTATGTTGGTGGTATGAGTACGGGACAATATTTAAATTTATCTATATCAATACTTCTTGCACTTGCACAAGATCAATCAGCATCGATTGTTCAAGTATGGGCATTGCATGCATTAGCATTAATTGCTGATTGTGGTGGACAAATGTTTCGTTCATATGTTGAACCAAGTTTAGCACTCATATTACATCTTCTTCTATCTGTATCACCATCACAATCGGATGTATTTCAATGTTGTGGCCGTTTACTTGGTGCTTTAATTATAACAATTGGTCCTGAACTACAAACAAATACAAACTATATATCAATTTTACGTTCATCATGTTTAACAGCCTGTAGTCTTTTACAAATGCATATTGAACCGATTGTTCAAGCTGAAGCTATACAAGCTTTACAACAATTACATTTATTTGCACCACGTCATGTTAATCTATCGAATTTAGTACCTGAATTAATTAAAGCATTAAAATGTCGAGATTTATCATTGAGACGTGCATGTGTCTCATGTTTACGACAATTATCACAACGTGAAGCTAAAGAAGTTAGTGAACATGCAAAATTATTTATTAAAGATAAAGCTCACGATTTAACATTAGGCCTTTCAGAGTTTCGAAGTCTTGAAGGTAAGAAATTTTTATTTTTATTCGAACATATCTATACATACGTCTATTTTAGAATTACTCTTCTCTATGCTTGATACAGAGACAGATGCAAAATTATGTTCGAATGTACAAGATACACTTGTTTACATGCTTCAAGCATTAGGTGCTAATAATTTATCACATTGGTTACAATTATGTAAAGATGTTCTTGCTGCTACAACAGGTAATTACTTGTCTTCTCAAATCATGAAGTCTATGACTCTGAAAAATATTCACATAACAATTAGTACGAATGAGATACTAATGACAAATAGAGTTAGTTTATTTTATGAAACATGATTACAAATGAGTTTTGACATAGAATAGAAGGAAATTCGATACATCTTCCTCATTCCACAGATGTGACAGACATGTCTACGAAATTAATATGACAGTTGCCCTTTACTTTTCTTTTATGCTCGATGACTTATCATTATTATTATGATTATAAACTATTAGTAGATGTATCGTGTTGTAAATTTTAATTCTAAATGGCGTGCCATGTAATAATTCTTTAGATCATATTTATGTCACAACTATATTTCAGAAAAAAAGATCTTCACACGATCATCCAAACGAGATCGAACTTATCGTAAAATATAGAAAGACGGTCAGAAATATATAACGTTATATCTCGTCGAAAAATACATTCTATAAGAAATCTTTGATCATCCTTTCATACTCGAGTCAAAAATGAACTTCTCAACTATTTAATTTTATCGTTAGGCATCCCATTTTATTGATGAATGCGTAAAAAATATAAATCGTATACAGTTAGATAGAGGAGAAATAGCGTCTGGCGTTTGTCTCATTACTTTTGCATCATAGATTATTTTCGAATCATTTCTTTTGTTTTTATCAACTAGAAACATCTGGCATGGGACCATCATCTGAAACTGATCAACAGAAAACTTCTAGTTCAACAACAGTGACATCTTCCAATTCAAAGACGTCCTCACGTCTTACTACGGACGATGATGAAGATAGTTATGGTCTTCATGATGATGATAATGATTATGCTGATACAGGTGGCGATGAACAATTGCAAACATCGAACAATCAAAATTCTATACGTCGTGCAACATCATCAGCGAAATGGCCAACGAAAGTTTTCGCAGCTGATTGTGTACAAAAATTAATCATATATTGTGAACAAACAACGTATGCAAATTTACATTTTGATTATATATCAGCTAAAGAACGTCTTCGTACATATCCAACTGAAGATTATCTTGTTACACATTTAAATACATTAATAACATTTTCATTTATGTCATGTACATCAACAAGTGATCAATTACGTTTATCAGGCTTATCATTACTTAAACAAATCATATTAAAATTTGCTCATATACAAGAAGATATCGATCTACCAGGTCATGTTATTCTAGAACAATATCAAGCACAAGTTGGTGCTGCATTAAGACCAGCTTTTTCACAAGATACATCATCACATGTGACAGCACAAGCATGTGATGTATGTAGTACATGGATATCGAGTGGTGTTGCACATGATTTAAACGATCTACGCCGTGTACATCAATTACTTGTATCATCATTACAAAAATTTACATCAATACAACAACATAAAAATGATACATCAATGATCTATAGTGAAAATGCATTAACAATTGAAAATTTAGCTGTATTAAAAGCATGGGCCGATGTTTATAATGTTGCAACAACACGACAGAATGAAGAAAAAAATAATCCAAATAGTAATCTATTAATACTTGTACAACCCGAATTAAATGTTCTTATACATCATTGGCTTGCTGCATTGACAGATTATGCATTTTTAATTCTACCCAATGAATTCGGTGGTAGTTTAGATGAGAATAGTCATGGAGGCAATTTTTATTCGGCCGAATCAAATATTGATTTAACACGAACTATATATAAAGCGAATTGGTCACCGATTATGCAAGCAACAACACATTGGTTAAGTGAACATCATTATGAACTTGAAACATTGGCTGCTAATCAAAAATTAATTGGATATAGACAACGAGATATGTTAATGACGAAATTTATAACGTCAACATTATCAAATAAAATACGAACATTTCCGGAAAAGAAAGAAGATATATTTTCCATGTTATTAGGTTGTTGTATTGAAGCTCTATCAATATCCGTATCGGAACAAACCGAACAAAATATTGAATCAATTCTATCATCATTGACAAATCTACTTCAATCAGAAATAGCTACTAATCAAATAACAATACTTGTTTGTATTGAAATACTCAATGTTCTACAACGGTAATTATGTTTAAATGAGTCACATACTAATCTGGGATATCCTTCTTGACCGTGAAGTTATAAATCCGAGAGAAGAAATCAATCGTATCAAATAGATTTTGTACGAAATATGCGTTGAAGCGTGATGGGCGCAAGATGATTATAGATTACATTTCCGTATCTTTAGAGGGAAAATTCAAAAGCAGGGTTCATTGCACCCTCCACCTCGGTACGCCGTTTGAAGTGGGTCAGTTATTTCGAATACAAAGCATCAATAAGAAATCTTCCGAATTCATGTTGGACACTGACGAAAACGAACCACTTTGATCTAAGCAGATCTCTTTTGATTGATCTTTACAATGAGTAGCCTTGTTTATAAATTCGTAAACAGTATAGAAATGTTAGATGACTCGTAAGAATGGTGCTAGTACACTTCGTCGCGATCGCTTCGTCGCGCGACACATCGTCGCAGTACATTTCGTCGCAATGATAATTCTTCACGATAATTTATCGTACATAAACGAAAGAATTAATTAATTGAATTACAGAATTTAGATTGGTCTGTTATTTAATTTTCCCCATTGTACAATTTTATCTTTATCTGATTGCTCAATAATGTAAATTTAAAAAAAAAAGAAAAATAGATCTATCCAATGTCTGCTCGTGAATTTTAAATTGATACTAACAAAATTCCAAGATTTGTTTCCGCATCAAATTTCAAGGAAATTAACCAAAGAAAAACATATTTCTCTCATATGAAAAATACCTTCGAACTGAAAGATTTTTCGCGATCCAATAAAGCATTCAAAGCATTTCACCCAAAGATGTTTCGAAAAAACATATGACCATAGATGGAATTCGAACTTAAAACAAGATACTCTAGTTTTTAAGTTTCGTATACGCTTTTAAAAAAGAATGCTTAACTTGTAGCTATCTCGAACGTAGTAAAACTCGAGTAAAATAAGTTTTTTGCATAGAATTTGTCGACATGAATTTATAAAATTTATTTAAACTTAACTTTTTCAATATAAACGAAGTTAGCTTGGTTGAAAGAATTTTTTCTTGAATTTAAAAATCTACTAAATTCAAAGACGCCACCTGTACATAATAAGGACATTAAACAATAATATCCCAGAATGTATGACGATTATTTTTTATTTATATTCACAGCATGAAAACTTGAAACCAAAACGAAAATTTTTTTACATTAATTTATTTATCCATATATTTTCTAATCACCAACAGTTACTTCAGAGATATTGAGTGAATGATGAATTTCAAACGAGAGAGAGTTTCATCTTAGTTAGTCGTAGTTTTCCTTAGTTCTAAATTTGCTCAGAAATCATTTTCTTGAAATACTTTAGTTTTATTTAATAGTAGATTAGTTGAACTTTAACAAAATAATTTCTCAAACAGTATCAATAAAACAAAGTTATTTTTTAATCTGACTGCATATTCTACCCATTATGTTACTCTAATAATTACATGGTAGAGTATACATTCATGTAATTAATTGTGTAACATAATAAACAGCATGACTTAATCCAATTAAGTTCATCTTTTCGTTTAAATACGATGAATTTATCGCAACAAGTTATCATTGCGACGAAGTGAACGCGACGAAGTGAACGCGACGAAGTGAGCGGTCACCGTAAGAATTCACTCAATTTTAAACTTCATCTTGAAATATTCATTTCACCACGTTAAGGTAGGTCTCGTATAGAAATAGCTCGTGTTCACACTTCGAACAACTCAATGAAAGCAGCTGCTATCAAAGAATTCGTAAAGCGCATCTCCTTGATGACTTTTGTGAAACTCGACCAAATAGATAGAGATTGTTTTTTTTTTATATTATTGCAAATTATATTATCGTGTATACTTTGAACTAAAACGTGTTTTGTATTTCCACTCCGTAAGGATTGTTCTAATAGATCATTTATCTGTTTTCAAAATTTCGAAATCAATATCCGTTTTCATTTTTATTCTAGTCTTCATTTTGTTCGTACGGATTTAAAAACTCATATACATATATTAAAAATCGTTGATAAAATCTTTCATATTGTTCCATCATGTTCACAAATAACGGCCAATGTTAATGAAGATCATCTTGTACCAGGCGAATCATTTTTATTTGCTTCATTGGAATTACTTATTTGCGTTCTTCTAAGTTATCATCCAACAATAGCGGGTGATTTACAATTAGGACCAATATTTCAAATGAAATTATCGACAAAAACAAATTTAGATAATCAAAAAATTAATGAATTAATTCTATTAAACATTAAATTACTTAGTGAACTAAGTACATTATGTACAACTGATGAAAGTAAATATAATACATGCATATGAATAATAATAATAATAATTTCGATTTAGGTCTACAAGCATTGATACCAGTTGTTCTTCATTTATTACTCTCAATAAGTTTTGTTCTTCTTTCAACAAAAACTGACGATCAAAAACAAATATTATTGACTATAATACAAGTTATTGAAAATATTTTTTCTACGCCCATTGATAAAAATATTCTACGTTGTACTATGATGACAATTGTTAATTTCCGAACAAATCGTAAGATGATAAATGAATATGACACTCGCAAGATACCATGTCGTTTTTATCATTGTTTTCTTTTTTGCTCCTCTTCTAGTGATAAATAAAGGTTTATCTGATAATGGCCATTTCGTTCAATGTCTTACATCATTGATACTCAATTCAACATCATTTTATCTAACAGATGAATGTGTAGAATTTTATCGAAAAGCATTTAATGATGAAAAATCTGAAGTAAAGAAATGACAATTTGTTTATTTGTTTTTTTTTAATATTCGAATTTACTTAGACTCATATTCGTGTATTTCAATGTATTAATCAATTGTTTCAATGTACAAATATTTCAATACGTAATCAATTGATACAAATATTTACACCATTATTATTAAATGAATTAAAACAACATAAGGAAGATGAACCACAAGAATATGTTATTGAAATTTTAAAATGCTTTGAAACACTTCTATCGATTGTTGATTCAACATTACGTATGTAAAATTTCAATATGTGTTTTCCCTTGTAATCGAAAATTCCGAATGTTTCTATCGACATTTTAGCACAGAGAATGATTCATTATTATTAATATTATTTTTTTTTTGGTTTGAACAATTAAGTTTCTCGTCGTTGTATTACTTCAAAATAACATATAGATTTAGCATTCGTACATGTCGCGTGGCATGTACTGAGTAATGTCGGAAAACTTGAAGACAACGAGGATGAAATCTCAGTAGAATTAATTGATGTTGTAAAATTGGTCTAATGAAAATTAGAACTAACGCTAATAAATTCTAACTATGACACTAATCGAGAAATGAAATGACAAGAGTATTCGATACCGTGCCAATTTCACTTACGTATTCTTGACACGCATTCACACTCGTATAAAACGAGTTATAAATTATTATGTCTAATAGAGTATCATTTATTACAAGTACTAATGACAAACTATTATTAATTCGTGATATTTATATTTATTGTGTTAATAAATACACGGCTACAATTAAATTTAACCATTCATTTATAAAAACACTTGGTAGTCATTCATATTTACAATCAAATTATGTAGAACATAGTTGCTACTTCTACACTAAGAAATAGATTGTAGCTCGATGTGCATGTTTCACAACAGCAATCTTCAACGGAAAGTCATTTAATGTAGAGGAAAAAGGAATGATTCTTATGCAATACGAATAAATCATGAGAAAATATCAGATCAGTTAGTTAGTTTGACTCACGAAAGAACAAACATCACGTGTCAAATCGATTTTCAACTAAGATTATATTCATTTGACAATACCGATTGATTCATAGCAGAATCTAGAATGGTTTACTTTTCAGGATCTTCGTTTCGGAGACATTAAAGTTTTACTGAATTTCTTAATGAAACACCTTAGTGACTCTCAGATCAACTGAAAAATCCACCGCCAAACTTTGCTTTATGCAGATTTAAATGTACATCGATGACAGTTTACAATTGAATGTTGTACTATTGTATTCTTAACCTAATACATAGATATCATTGGCATCAATAAACAATGAAAATTTGGACGCAGCAGGCTTTTTCCTACTACAAATTATTGGGTGGTCGGAAAGTTTTTGGACAAAATGTTTGCTTATTATTCAACCATCTGAGAGTAGTCTAGATGAGTGGAAAACTATGGGTTCAAAAATTTTGTATCTGTCTCTGTATGGGAGTAGTGGAAGAATCTTTGAACATTCCGAAAATTAGTTTCTGTGACGAATAAACAAGGATTTGCTACTCGCATAAGTTCATTTGCGAAGGTACCAGAAACGGTTGAAAATAATGCTTCTGTAGAATGGACAATGTCGAACTAAAAGGTACCTTGTACATAATTTCTTCAGGGGGTATTTCTACATGAAACGAATTTTGCTACTTAATAGGAAGATAAAAAAGAAATTCAAATAGTATATTTAGTAGGGCGCCATTCCTTCTAAAGTGTGATATACGAACCAAAGTTTCAACATTGATTTTCGTATCCCACTAGTGAAAATACAAAAATATTTCCGTCCAAACTTGTTTTTCAGGCCTTCCAAAATTCCTTCACTGCTCGCAAGTAGAAATAGGCACAGAATTTCTGAAGTCCTATTTGAAGAAAGCATTCAATTCCAATCATAACCCATCTTTTAGCATGCATCTAGAACACTCTCCGACGATTGAAACATAAACAAACATTTTGTCCAGAAATTTTCCGACCACGCGTTATCGCCCTGTATGCCGTTTGTTTGAACTTCATCCTTAGGCGATGGGAACTTAATAGAAAATTCGTTTTCGTCTATACGACAGTTTCATTTTAAACTAATAAATTTTGATTTTGTGCTTAGGCATACGTTTGGCATCGTTAATCATTCCATTGTTTATTAATTTTCTTCCTGATTCAACTCAGTCACCATTAAAATTCAATCATCCTCATGCACGTTTAATATCATATATAATTGATCGCATACAGTATTTAATTCCAATATATTCAAGTGAGTTTCGTCTTATTCTTCAAACATTACCCGATCTTCGGACTAAACTTGAAAATGCAATACGTCGACAGCAACAACTTAAACAACTTCAACAACAACAAAGAGATGAAAAAGAATCAAATTATTTATCAAAATATTACAATTCATCTATGAATTCATCATCACAAGCGCCTTCACTTCCGTTGCGTATTGACTTTTCAAATTTTAAATCATCATAAATATATCAAATCTCAATATCAAATTGATTATATTACATACGCACCAACACACACAGACACACATATGTATACTCTAGTCGTTGACTATATATCTACAGTGAACAGTGACATGATTATTATCTCATGTGCATATTTTTTCTTCTTCTTATGTAGCTTTATTTTATTCTGAATATCACTTTTTCTTTTGCTGTCATACAAAACAATAATGATTGATCTGAACAATTGAAATCGAAATCTGATTTATTTAGCAATGATCATATAAACACAAATTTTTTTAGTTGTTTTTGTCTTTCTAAAGCCTTCTTTGTATATATGTAGTCAAATAGAGCAAATAACAAAGCAAAAAAAAAAAAAGAAAAACTTCAATGAATTGTTAACATACAATAGTTGATATAAATATCAGTAGAACTATAAAAACTTGAATATTGAAGTACTTATTTCTTGTACGATCGATAGGAAAGAATTGGATAATAACCAAGGGCGTGTTTGTTTTGATTGTGATCCTGAAATAATAAAAACAAAAATAAAAACGGTTCTGTCAAGTGTTGTAGCACTCATGAAAGAAAATGTTTATGTATCGGAATAAGTATTTTTATACATACTAATGTTAAGGCCTCTGAGCAATCCAGAATGAAGGTGTCGAATATGCATACATTTCTGTAGATGAATGTTTTTGTATCGTATACAGACTGCTACAGTACTAATACGGTAGTTTACAGTGAAGTTGCAATCAATAACGAAAGACCCTAACCTTCCTCATGAGGTATCCTGAGTATTTTTCAGATATAGGCCACTGTGATCCCTGTATCTGATATTTTATGAAGGAGCCTTTTCAAGTGTCAAATCGGTTTTCTATTGAAACTATATTCAATTGATAGGACCTGTCGTGAAAGGAAAAATTCTATCTTGGTTCACTTTCCTGGACCTTTGAGGCTGAGATATTGAATTTTTACTGGGTGTTTGTTTGTCAACAGCCGTAGTGTCCATCTCAACTTTCACGGAAAACGAGTTTTCGAATTTTGACCTAAAACTTTACATAGACAGAGGCTTCAATTAGACCTGGTTGTAAAAAGAATTTCAAAATGTTTAGACAAAGTTTTACCACGATATGGATTTTTTAAAATATAAGTGCTTTTTCATTAGTGTACAAAGCATGGATATTTTAAAAAACCCATGTCGTGGTGAAACTTTGTCTAAACATTTTGAAATTCTTTTTACAACCAGGTCAAATTGAAGCCTCTATCTGCGTAAATTTTCAGGTCAAAATTCGATATTGCAGCACTGACAGTCTAGGCAAGCAAACCAAGATAGAATTATTCCTTTCATAACAGATCCCTATCAACTGAATATAGTTTCAATTGAAAATTGATTTGACACTTGTGGAGGTTCCCTCATTAGTTTGCACGTGTGTAACAAACTCACTCCACTAGTGACATCTTGTAAAGAACGATTCTTCCAAAAAACAAGTCACTATAAAATTTTCATTCATATATTTTCCATGAGAGAATGCTTCTCTACTTCATATGCGATAAATATTCATGACAGATATCTCGTTTTAGAACAAGAAACTTATATTTGTAATTATCTTGCGAACTAGACACACTTCATTGAAAGTATTGCATAAATTTTGACAAAGGTTTCGTCTACACACTCAATTCTATTTACTTTATTCATATGAAATTTCAATTTATAACTAGGCCAAAAATAATACTAGATGAGTAGTAATCAATGAGGTTTGTTTGATTGACATAAAAGAACAGAGAACTAGAAGATACTTTATCGTTCTATTATCATTTTTGTTCACAAGTGCGTTTGTCTTGGCGACAAGGCTTCGAAAAATATAATCATCAAGTTTTTTTTTTCTAATCAGTCAAATACTTCACAGTTCATATATTCGTATTTTGAGAATTCTCGACTCATTTGCGGCTTTCATATGTACAAAAATATTCTTTTCGCAATAGTTTCAACCGTATGATATGTTTCAAAATTCAATTGAATATAGAGAAGAATTGAAAATTTCTATATTTTAATGTAACTTCTATTCTAAGAATTTGGTTCAATTTGAAATATCCTTCTATGTCAAAAAAAAAGCAAAATTCTAGATGGATTATTGCTCTTCAAAAATGTAAACTAACTTTATTTTTGAAAGAACAAACAAATGTTTAGAAGTTTGTTTTATAAATCTTGAGAAGTGTTTGCTTTTTTTCTATTGAGTTTCAACAAGATTTAATCGCTTAATATGTACACTTGACATTCGTCAAGCAGCTTAATACTGAAAGATTTTCAAGTATACAAATACTTTTTTTTTTCATATAATTATTTACTTTATTCAGTATTGAAGATCCATGATTAGTATTGATTGGATAGTGTGAAAATGCTGAAGCACCCGAAACAGGAGGTAGAAAAGGCTTGGGACTATTTTTAGTTGTTTGTCGATGTTTTCGTGTTGGATAATGAAAACTATTCGTTCCCATTGTTGATAAATTATTATAATATGTTTGTGAATTATTGTTTTGTGAAAAAGTATTTTTCGTTTTCGAATTATTAAGATTTTGTGTAGATGATTTTTTCAATGATTGTCCATGAATAGCAGTATCTGTTAATGATTGACTTTTCGATGGTGCATAAAGAAGCTAGAGAAAATAAAATAAAATAAATTCCATAATGTAGATTTAATCAATACTCTATTTATATCATGTTTGATAACTGGATTATGATACATTGTTGCAGGAATATGAACACTGAAACCTGGTGATGATGTGTCTTCATTCATACTTGATTTACTACTACTTGAATCCGATCGTTGATATTGATCTTCACTTGTTTTTACTATTCGATTGACATGATCGTATGAATTATTCGTGTGCTCTTGCATTCCTTCATTTTCTTGGCTAGTATTTATTGAAATCGAATATGTCTTTTCAATGTAGTATTGTCATTTATATTTACCGAATAGCATCAAAATACGGATGTCTTAGTGCTTGTAAAGCTGATATACGATGATCTGGATCATAAATACATAGATGATTAATAAGATCGATGGTGTCGGCTGAACAATGTGTCAGATGACGGGCAATGCCGGTACCACGTCGAGAAGGAAAATTAAAATCAACTGCTGCATTACGGCTGAAAATAGATTATACAAAAACAAAATATTTAAATTGATTCTTCTTAGTTTTTGTTTTTTTTCGTTAAATTAATATTTAAAAAGACTAATTTCCTATCAATCAAGTGTGTCTCAACTATTCAGATCGATTCATTTAGAGTTAGGGATGAACCAGTACAATCGTTAGTGACACAGCTGAATCTCAAAAATATTCAAATCGAATAATGATATGAACTTGAAAATAATTAGTATATCCGACTAACAGACTACAGCTATGACGTTCTTATTTTGTTCTCTAGTTGTTCAGCAGGATATGAACTTTATTCTATTTTTCTTTTGACGTAGTTAGTAACTTCAATTAAGACGTCATACTTCATAAATAATTAAAAATCGCAAAATAATCGTTATAGTTTTCATGGAAGATTTGTAATTATGTTTTCTTAGAGTCAAGAAAAAACAAAAGGAAAAACTCAAACCGACGAACCATTGTTTAACAGTGACTTTCTGTAATATGTAGAATACATGCGGGAGAAAAGCATCTACTTTATATCTATATGTGTGTCTAAACATGGTTTTTATTTCTTTCATTGATGTATACATTTTTCAATCGCATCTGACAGCAATAGTACAATAGAAAAATGTTAACTTACTGTTGAAATTTTTCGAGTGTATTAGATGATGGTGTACCTACAACATCGTGAATTTTACTTATTTGATCAAGTTCATTGCTGCCTGGAAATAATGGTCTGAGTGTGATGATTTCAAACATAACACAACCTTTGTTTTTATTTAAAAAAGAAACGTATTTTCTTTAATCTTTTCTATGTAATATTGAGACATTTATCATCTATTTACCAGCAGACCAAATATCCATTTCTTGTCGATAATATCCATCTGTGAGTAAACATTCAGGCGCTCGATACCTACAGTATAATTGTACAATTATGAATTGTATTATTTCATACAATCAAATTTTAACTATTCATTTGTTAATATGTTTTACGCATTGATACACATGAGTAAATGAACTGAACTAATAGTCTTGTCATTTGCATTGATTAGAATAGAATTGAACTGTTTCCGTTCTTCCTATTTTTTGTTAGAAATTTTTCATCTATATAAATCCAATTATCCTAAGATTAGTCAAAAAATAGCTAAGCTAACGTTGAGTTCATCTAAAAATTTTGATATAATGATTTTAATGTTACATAGAACTATCAACTACATCAGTCATAGATTGACCCTGAAAGAGTCACTAACAGTTTCACTTTATCTGACTCGTATCGCTTGTCTGATAACAAGTTGACAATGCGATTCACATATGCTGAATGCCCTTGCGATTAACTACTGTTTATAATGAAGTCAAAGTGTACTCGAGTGAGAAGAAATTTTAACTAACTCTAATTTTCAATGACATTCTACACTATAAATTCACTGAAAAACGAGACAACGAATCAAATTATTTCAAGACATAGCGGCGAAATCTTTTCGAACTTCGCAGATTCGGCATAAACTTCAATGGTGCATTTATCATCACACATATTGTTATTCACTTACCACCGAGTTGAAATATATTCAGTAAATGGTTGTTTGGATATTGTCTGTCGACAAGATCCAAAATCAGCTAATTTTAGCGTATCGTCTTTTATTAGAATGTTTTCCGGTTTAACCTAGGTATATTCAATTTATATTTATTTTCTGATATTCTTTCTTGAATTTCCCTATACTTACATCTCGATGGAAGAATCCGTGTCTAAAAATAAACATAAATTGTTCTCTTTTTTTTCCATTTTCGTTCAATATAAAATCTAACGATCTTATGTAATGCAATTCAATTAACTAGTATCGTTCTCGAGATCGACAGAACTCAATCGGTTCCATTTATTACTGTATGTCCAAATTTGATTGGTTCTAGCACGACGAATTCATTAAAGCAACAATGTTGTTTTCCTAGGGCGTTAAAGAAAAAATTTGTTTGACGTATTTTTTTTCTAGTCCTCATTTATTTTCAATACGTTAACATTCATCCTTTTGCTGACAAATGAAACTTCAAGTGTTTTTCCTGCGTCACAAATCGAAGACTTCTATCAAAAGTTACTCCGTGATGCAGTGGCATTGAAACACCCATGAATGGTATTTGCTTCGACAATCGATTTTATTCATGAAGCATTTTATGGATACAATGAATTGAATGAATAATATTTCATAGAGAAGTGCTCGAAATCTCATATTCACTTTTTTTTTATGAATCCTATCAATTCTCATATGAAAAAAAAAATCCCGAGTGATATTCATCTTATTAGAAAAAAAGTCTCTTTTGACAGTCACATGTAAAACAATTTTTTTGATACACATAAGTTCATAGAGAAAATTTTCGATGTGAATTATAGATAGATAAAAATTTGATATATAAATACCTGTGAATATATTCAAGAGCTTTAAGCAATTGATACATAAATTTGCATATGGTTTCATTTGATAATAATCTTTGTCGACCACGTATATATTCGTATAAATTCATATTCATTAATTCAAATATTAAACATAGAATACCCGTACGTTTATCACTTGAGATTGAAATTAAATTATTCATTATAAAAAAGAAATAAGAACTTACAAGATAATTTCACGAAGAAATATTATATTTGGATGTCCATTTAGTTGTTTAAGCACACGAATTTCACGTATTTGATGAATTTCATCCATACTAAAAATTTTGATAGATTTTTAGAAAATATTTCATCGGAACTATATATTAATAAATAAATCACTGCTACTCGATATATATGTATATATACGTAAATAAATAAGAACAAATATTTCTTTTCAAATTATTTAGAATAATATAACCTTGTCGGCTTGGTTATTATTATTTTATTTGCGTGTTATTTACATAAATAAATACATTATCAAAGATTACAATAAAAATTCACAAGACATGCTAACATGCCTAGGCAATAGTATTTCTTTTCAGCCGAAAAAATTACTTCATAAGAATTAAAAGACTTGTCATTTCTTTTTTATTTTCTATTAATTATAATTAGATATATATATGATTGAATCAACGCTTCAAATTTGAAATTTATCGTATTTATGAAAATAAAATACACGATCTATGGTCATACCTTTTGTATAATTGTTTCATTTTCTTTGCTGCCCAGAAGGTACCATCACGTACATTTTGACATTTTAATACTTCAGAAAAAGTGCCTTCACCTTTTTTACCAAGTATTCTATATTCTAGATAATAAATAGAATTTTCAATCAGATAATTCTTTTTTTTCTCTATTTCTCTAATCTTACTTTCCATTGATATCAAACAATACAGCAAATCACCGGTAATTAATAAATGTAAAACTTCCGACTAAAACATTTCTATACATGATCTATAAAAAGAAAGCGAAGAAGAAAAAAAACTTCATAAAAACAACAAATGATTTTTTCGATCTGTCTGTTTTCATTGTTAATATTACACTGCTTGAAGCAGTATAAATGTTGTATTCACCCATGGTATGTTTTCTTTGTCAATGAAGATACAAAAGAAGAAAAAAAGCTTTCTTTTCTTCTTTTTTCAATATAGAAAAATATATGTTCGAACACTTTACTTATCTAAATACAATAAAGAAATTGTTTTCCATTTGATGGAAATAATGTATCGTCGTTTAATGATCTATGCATCGTTAATTTCGAATTGTTTTTCTTCTTTTCAAGTTACTTTAACTCTTTTTAAGTAGACTGTCAAAAAGGATTTGATCGACTTAAAAAGTATTTATCGAATTATGAGAAAAGACATGAAGAGAAAGCGCTCACAAGAGGGGAGAGAGAGAGAGAGAGACAGACGATGGGGAAAGAGAAACACTCATGGAGTATTTTTAGTTGTTCTTCATTCTTTGTTTTTTACGATCATGCACCATATTATTACCTTAGTAACGGCAGTGCGTTTTATACTCCACAACATCATACATATAGATGTCGTTGTGTATCAAATTTGATGAGGGTTGTTGCTCGACGTATAATTATTTTCATGGTGAGGATGTCAAATAGCATAGGTTAGTATTTCAATACGGCAAAAATATAAATAAAGGAAAGGCATGTCGAAAAGAAATCCACCGCGTGCAAGAAATAATAATAATGATGATGATGATGATGATGATAAAAGGTAATATAGTTTTATATCCAACACGATTATGTTATCGCTCATTTAGACATAATGATGACTTTTATGGTGAACAACGAAGACAAGAAACAGATCTAGGGTAAATACAAGTGTTTCTTATGTATATACCTATATCAACGTATGTGAGTGAATTAATTATTTGTTTTTCTTTAGTGGTAGTGTAAGTGGTAAATCATTATGGGATGCTGCCAGAGAAATCGTTGCAAAACGAGAAAAAAGTAAATATTAATAAAATTGTCCATAATTAAAAATGCATGTAAATGATTTTTTTTATAGAACTTGATATCATAATCATGAATATTTTTGAAAATATCTTTCATAAAAAGATAATAGAAATATCTGTTATAATAAAGCTATAGCAAAGTTTTGTTCTATCATCTCTTGTCTAACAGTTTTTCTTCCTACGTACAAATTACATTCTATAATGCATACTTTATTAATAGTATTTTTCTTTTTCCTATTTAGCTGAAGTATTGCCAACTGAATCAAATACGGTTCTATTTGTTGGAAGTCGAACTGGAGTAAGAAAAAATTAGATTCGATGACTATTAGTTTAATTTATGATTTAGGGTAAGACAACGATGATTCTCCGATATTTAGAAAGGTAAGTTCGTGAAATTTTCTGTCGACATACATATAAATCGAACAGTTTCGGAATCTAGGAAAATAAACAAATATCAAAATCCATAGAAATCGAGTACTAATTGCATCAGTTATCTGGAATTCGTATGACTGATGACATTCTTATACTGGTAGTGGATTCGGTAGTTTGCACCTATTTTCAATATTTATTCTTAAATGTTTATCTAATCAGTCGATTTAAGGTTTTAGTATTAATAGTTAAGTCAACAAAAAAAAAAGTATTTCTTCCCTGAATATGAAAATTTCATGTCCCAGGAAACCCAAACTACACGGCTGATAGTCCGCTTAGATTTCTGGTATTTATTAACGCTGAGATATCGTAAGTTCAGATCATTTCTTTAGCGTACATCACAATGGTGGGATCTAACTGTAGGAACTAGGGAATTCAGTTAGTATAATTCTCCTATTTTCATTATCTAAATACATAAACATAATATAAGATGATTATTTATTGGTTTTTGTTTCGACGTACAACGTTTTCCTCGTAACAGAGAAATCGTTGAGTTCAGTTTGAACAATTAAACGTTGTTGTCGATTAAAATTTATTTTATTATTATAGAACGAACGAAGCTGCTAAGCCAACTATTGCACTCGATTATAATTATGCAAAAAAACCTAAAACTATTGATACGGTAAATATAAATATTGATCAATGTTTCATATTGTTCTATGTCTTGATGTTTAAAAGATCGGAAAAGATGTTGGTCACATATGGGAATTAGGCGACGGTGTATTTCTTACAAAATTAATTGATGTTGTTCTTACGCCTGAAACAATTGGGTAGATATAATCAACAAATAAATAGATCCTACTGAATGCAAATTTTTAGAAATGCATCCGTAGTACTCGTACTTGATCTATCTCAACCACAAGAATTATGGCACACATATCAAACATTATATGAAGCCATAGCTAAAAGATTAAAATTTTGTATCAATGAAGCATCAAAACAAAATCCAAATATTAAAGAAAAACTTCGAGAATCTGTTCTTAAACGTCTTGGAAATCCAGCTCGTTTAGTAAGACATTTAAGATAGTTCAAAGAACATATTACATATGATCATTCGTTTTTATTTAGGATAAAAATGAGATTGAACCACTTCGTATTCCATTACTCATCGTTGGATCAAAATATGATCTATTTCAAGTAATAGAAATGAAATGAAATTTCATGAAATATTTTCTAAATCTCTCTACTATTGATCGAATTCATAATTTATTCGAATGTCACATCACATGAAAATCTTATTCCTTGGCAAAACATATATATGTCAACTTAAAAAAAGTTTGAATTCAGTTCCGATTATCAGCGATTTACCATTTGGTTTGTTCGTTAAGTTTGATTGAAATAGTACTGTGAGTAGTCTGTCAGTCGAAATTGTTTTCAACCTCAATAATTTTGTTAAGTGAACATTTTGTTTATAAGCTAACTGTCGGTATTATTAGGCATGATAGAAAAACAATAATTTAGACATATTTTAAATAGAAAGATGGCGGCGAGAAGTCAAATAATACAACTTCTTCGCTTTTCTTTTTGATAAAAAAAAATGAAGTCAGCATTAAGTGAATATCTTTCAGTAGAAATGAATTCAATACAACTGTATATCATTCATCGCACTCATTGTATTACATGGACTTCATTCGAGGTTCTATGCTACTAGAAATTACTTGATTTCCGATAAAAAAACCTGCTTTGTTGATCATTTTGTATTTAAAATGCTTTGTTTATTGTAAAATTCACCAGTTTGGTAGTCAGTAATCGTATAAATCTTATCTACAGGATCTTTTTCGTGATGATTTTCATGAATTGATAGTATGGAAAAATAATTGAAAATTTCAAAGAAACAAATCTGAGCCTTCCCTTGGTTGCCATGTTTTGCTTTTACAAGTAAAAAAGCATTATGTTTAAAGAATGTTATCTCTCCTATATGTGTTATCTATTATTTCTCTGAAAAAGAAAAATGGCTTAAACCTTTTTTTGAATGCTAAACGCTTTCGAAAGCAGCTTTCTGCTTTTTCGACATGACGAAGTGACAACTCTCACCATGAGACAAGATATTTTTTTTTAATTTTCTCATTCATAATATTTTGTGATTTTTATTTTCTCTTTTCAATTCAATAGACTTTAGAACCTGATGCGAAAAAATCAATCATTAAAACACTACGTTTTCTTAGTTATTATCATGGTGCAACATTGATGGTAACCGTTTTCGTAATGATCTTTCGTATATATTTGTTTTCTTTCGTAGTCATACAGTGAAAAACAAGAAAGTGTACATTTAAGATCAATGATCAATCATTTTCTATTCGATACTGAAGTATCAAAGTAAAGAATAATAAATACATCTATGAAAGAAATTTCTCTGTATTGTTTGTTTAATAGTAAGCATCCACAAACTGATTATCAAAAACCGTTGTATGTGAAATCAGGTACTGAAACAGCGGAAAATATTGGTCCACCGCCAATACCAGAATATGATCTTGGTGATTTACGAGAAAAGTACGATTGAATTTTATTTATAATTCGAAGAAGAAAATCATTCGAACTGATTCTCATCATTTGTACTTACAAACATGCTTACGTACAAATCTAACGTGTCGTTCGATCTATGAATAATTATTAAGAAAGAGTGTCCAACGAGTACATTCTATTGAACTTGATTCTATTTTAGTACACCACAAGCTGTTTGGAGAGCTGCCTATTGTAAACGATTTCCACAGGAAGTAAATAAATGAGAAACATCTAAAATTTTGTTTTCTCAGTTTTACTCTACACATGTCTGTTGACTTTTGTTTAAGTTTGAAGAACGAAATCCATCACAAGCGCAAGACTATGGTCGTGATCCTCAATATGCTGATGCATCAATTGATGCTATGAGAGAACAAAAATTGGCTGTATGCGAATATGATTTTTATTTTCAACGGAGAATAGAAATAATATATTTTATTTTATTTTATTTTCTAGGAATTACAACGTTATTTAACAATGAAAAATCGTGCACATTCTTAACTAATTTTTCTTGTGAATAAAAAGAAACAGTGCATATACCATGTTGTTTCTTCTTTTCGTGATTAACTATTGTTTGCTTGAAATGTACGCATAAAATCAACTAATATATTTGTTTCGTCTAATGTAATACCATTATAAAGACTGACACGAATACCACCAACAGCACGATGACCTTTTAATTCAATCATATTTGATTGAATCGCTTCTTTGAGAAATTGTGTTTCAAGTTTTTCATTTGGTGTACCATTTGTAACGATGCGCAATGGAATATTAGTACGACTACGATATTTTTGTTCGACAGAATTAATATAGAAACCATTGGATTGTTCAATTGTTTCATAAACAAGAGAAGATTTATTATTTGATAATTGATTGATTGCTTTTAAACCACCTTGTCGTTTAATCCAGTCGAACATTTTATTTGCAATATAAATTCTAAATGAAAAAACAAAGTAGAATATTTCAAAAGAATCAATGAATTTCATTTTTATTTCTTACGAAAATGTTGGCGGTGTATTGTACATCGATCCATTATCGATATGTATTTTATAATCTAATATCGTGGGTATTGCTTTATTGGTATTTTTTGCAACTAGATCTTTTTGTAGGATGACAAGAGTAAGACCACTTATACCAAAATTTTTCTGAGCACTTGCAAAAATAACGGCATACTAAAATAAAATAAAATAATAGTAATCAGAATCTATCATTCTTTTTTACCTTTGTAACATCGACAGGTCTTGTCAGAAAGTTAGAAGACATATCACAAACGATAGGAACATCTTTAGGTACGATTGCTGGAATATCATCTATTTCAATACCATGAATAGTTTCATTTGCACAGTAATAAAAATAAGATGGATCTTGTGTCAGTTTCCATGTATCTTCAGCAGGGACACCTACAACAAAATGTTACAGTGACCTATTAAGAACGGTTTTTCTTTGCTTATTTTCACCTTGATATTTGCTGCTTTTAGGTACAACCCAATTAACTTTACCGAATTTTTCTGCTTCTTTTGCTGCTTTCTCTGACCAATAACCTGATACAAGATAATCAGCTGTTTGTGATGGTTTTAAATTAAGAAAATGTAATGGAATAGCACTGAATTGCGCTGTTGCGCCGCCTTGTAGAAATAGAACAGCATAAGAATCTGGTATGGATCTACAATTTAGCAATTTAGTTGTCCGAATGTAGAAACGAAAAATTGAACTGAACATCTTACAAAATTTCTCGAATATCTCGTTCGGCATCTTCAATAACTTTAGCAAAAGTTGTCGATCGATGACTAAGTTCTGAAATAACAAAATGTTCATTCGAATAAAGAAAAGTGTAAAAATTAGACGATGCTCGTTTTTTACCCATAACATTAGCACCCGATCCATTAAAATCTAAGAATTCAGCTTGAACACTTTGTAACACCTTGATAATTAAAAATAAAAAGATACATATTAATAATTATTATTATTTTACTTCAAGTGGTAATTGAGCAGGTCCTGCCCCAAAATTAAGTTTACGGGTTGTGTGCCCGTTTGTATAACCGTTGCTAGTCGTCATTTATCTATAGAAGAATAAAATGTTATAATCATACGCGTGTTATTCTTTCGATTATTGTACTTGTTTTTTTGGTCAAGGTTAGATATCATATGAAGACATGCGTTCACTGCGTGCTATCGTTTTCTTTGCTTCACATCGATCAAAGACTATATGCCGTCTTACTGTTTCTATCATGCTTAACGAAGCAAGTAACTATAAAAGTAAATAGTATTCTTTTATCTCAATATTTTTTTAGTGCATTTCATGTATGCGACAGCTGTTAATACTTAGATGTCTTCGTTTTCATAGAATGATAGCTGCTAAGTACACGACAAAAGAATGTTTTTATTAAGAAGTCCGAAGATCACTTTTTTTTATTAAAAAAAGATAATATTCTATTTTTATCATTCAATCAATTTTCATTGGAACAATCAAACGATAATAATACAGATACCATCTTAAGCATGACTGCTTGGAGTATTTTCTTTTTAATCGAAATATTTGTATTACTGGTTAAACGTCGTCGAGAAATTTTATTTTACATTTAATTTAAAATAGGTTTCGTCTCATAGAACTTAAATTCTAGATATTGAAATGAAGGCTCGAGTTTTCTTTTCTCTTCAGAAATAAACTTTTAAATTTTACAGCGTACACCAGAGCAAAAGAACATGTTTCAGAGTCATGGAAACTTGATCGAACGACGTATCAACAAACATTTTCTATTTTATGCAAATACTACTAACGACTAAATATAATTATTTTCTATTGAATATATTTTTCTTCCGAATTTAATGTCGAAGAAAAATAGTATTTTTACACAAGGGAAATTACAAATATTTTCTTAAAATATCTATATCGATAACAAAAGATAGAATGTATCGCTACTTTAACAGAAATGCAATAATATTAACGAAGATAAATCTCTATCGAATGATGAGCACAATTTCTAGAACAATACAATATAGATGATCTAAAGTTTTAATATTGAATTTCAATTTTTACTAGAAACTGTTAGAGAGTACTTTTCAGTTGTCCTGAATACTTTCTACTAGTTCGCAAAAGAACATCGTTGTCAGTACTTTCGTTACTATTCTTATTCAAGATAAATATTTATTCACATGCACTTCTACTCACTGCAGCTCTCGTTTCTCATCAATAGAAAAGAATTCGATTTCTCGCGAGAATCTCGTTCATATGTATACATACATAATGGCCACTGTTATTAGTCATGTTATTCATCTCAATAACTCCAAAAACACAACGATGTCTGTAACAAGACGTTAGAGATGAGGAAATTTATTTCTATGGTGTATACATTTATGTGAAAGTGAATTTCGTGATAAGAATTTTAATGGTAAGATAAGGCATGTTCCGTAATGAATCTACCTGTGTGGAGTTTTATATTGAGAATAGACACCATCAAACTTATTTCTTTTGAGAATTAAGTTGAAGAATTGAACCGGAAAATACTTGATAATCAAAGTTATTTTTGAAAGCTTTTTCCATTCTAGAATTCATTCAAACTTATCATTGAAAAATTGATAGTCGACAATATTAAAGTTATGTTAACTGTTCTTGTATATTCAATTTAGAGAGCAAGATACTAAAAACAAACAGTTACGACTCAATATCATACGGATGTCTTTTCTCGTAAAAAGTAACTATCAATTTGAAAAAATGACTTTGCAGACTTCATCTTCGTAATTACACATTAAAATGTCTTAAACAGAGTAAAATTTAGATGAGTTTGGTCAATGCATTTATTTCAGGTACATGAGGACATTTGAACATTAGAAAATATCTCTACGACACTCTTTTCTTTTTATGTGTTTCTTAATCTGGAGTATTGAAAATTTCTTTCTCGAATACTTCTCCTTGATTTTCTATGAAAATCTGTCGGTTGAAACTTTAGTAGAAAATTCGATGATGCATCTCTAAAACTAAGCTACTGTCAAAACACTGAGAACTCCATTAATTAAAAACCATCTCGTTATTGTTTTCACATTCTCGTCATAATTACTCTTTGAAACTATCATCATCAAGGTATGCAATAAACAATTATATTCTCTACAAAAACTATTGGTAGACATACAATCAAGGAAATTAATCAAAATAAAGATTTTTGTTATATTTTTGTTAGAATATATATGCATATAGGTACGCGTGTGAGGTGTGTACAAAATATAAATTTACAAAAAACAAGTCAAACTATTCTTATAAATATTTTACTGCATGCGTTTTATTTCAATTCATAGATATAACAAATACTTTCAAAACCTTAACCTACTTGAACAGTGATTCTATCGATGAATTCCTTTGTTAAATATATAACTAACTGCATCATTTTTTACATATAAATACTTGGAGAATTATGCCAACAGCTTTTCTTTTTTTCTTATTCATATACATAAAAGAGTTAAATTGTTAATGTTCAGCATTGCTTTGAACTTGAATGAGAAAGACCTACAGCAATACAACTTTGTTGATTTCATAGTGCAATAGTACAAATGAATAACATCTTCAACACAACATATGTGTAATAGTTAAATTTAATACTATACTATTACTCAGTAATAGCAATATCTCAGAGACAACATGCTATGAACTAGTGTTATTTTCCACATGATGTAGTGTTGATGTCATTTGATTAATGATAGACAAATGCCGGCAGATTATATAATCTATACGAGTGAACCATCTTACAATAATTCTTCATCATGATGAAATAAACATCCTAAGATACTACGATATACTCTTTATCATTTCGTTTTCGTATCATCAATATAAATATTCTTTTTCCTAAACGATTGACAATTAATTCAGATAATATAATACTACTGATGGCTTTTCCCAAATAAAACTGATTTTCAGAAGAAACTAAACATCAGCTCGGTAACCAGAGCTTTTATTAATTCAGTTTTCATTATAAATGAGAGATCAACCGTAATATTGTGTTTTTGTCGAATATAACGGAAGTGAAGTAGAGTATCTCATTTTGTGGATGTGATTATGTACTCTCTTCTTTCACAGTCACATCCTACACTTTTCGGGTTCCACTAATGTAAGATGGCTTGAGCCCGACATAAAAAATGCAGCTTATTGTAAAGCAGCAGTATTATGCTCATATCTCTCTACGTGCTACTGTTGGTACTTTTGTCAGTAACATGTGACCATTGGCTAATTCTTTGCTCACTCAGTGTCTTCGTTATTTCTAACTTCTTCATATAGATATGTAACTTGTCTGCTGATGGCTAAGCCACTATGACATTTTACTGATAAAGTTTCGAATCAAGGCTATTTAAAAATTTTTCTTTCAGAAATGAAGAATCTGTGAAGGGTGTGCATGTGGAGTCTTGTTCTTCTGTTAAATTATACACATTCACCTACATCGATGCACACATTCATATCAGAGCTTCGAGTGGGATGGGACAATGCAATACCGGCCCATCGGAAGAGTTGGGACGAAACATGGATCTGTGGGATGGGACGGGATGAAAGATTCTTCACATGGGATATTCTATGGATTTTTCGGTTATGATATTTTCGTATAAAAGACGATGTTCGTAGACAATGACGAGAATCAATCTCATTTTTCGTTCTTGTTTTCTAGTGAGGGTTGTTCTTCGATCATGTATCCACTCCTGTATCATCATGATGGATCCTTTGTGAAAAAAATCTCATGAATCTCCAGCAATCTTTAGACTTCCAAAAATTATCTAATATTCGAAAATTTCTGAATTATTCTCTAAAAGCTGCGCTTGTACTTCCGTGTATTTTTCGCGTTGACGGGTACTTTGGAAATTTCCTTTTTTGAGAATCTAAATATACATCTGAATCTCATAAAGAGAGCAAAATTTCTTTGCTGCGCTCAGCCTCACTATCTAATCATATAGCTTCAAAACAGTTCCTTGACGAAACATTGCGACTTCAAATATCCTTGAATGTTGTGACGAATCAGGAAGGCAACACGTGAAGTAGTAAAATAAAGTCGATATCCTTTTAAGAATAATGTGGTTCTAAAGCATTATTGTTGTGCTAATTACTTTGTTATTGTTGTCGAGGATAGAAGAAAATTAAGCTAATTTTTCCTCTATTTGTTAAAATAGATTGTATTTGAAAAGTGAAAAAATAAAAGAGTTTTCAGCAATATGAACATTTTCCAATATATTTGATAAGCAATGGATTTTTATACTGCATGAAAATCCGATGGGACGACATGGGATGGGATGGGATGGGACGAATTTCTCTTCCCATCTCATCCCATATGGAGCTCTGGTTAGAATAGATTGAAAAAGCTCGAAAACCGTTCGAGAAGCAAAAAAACGTTCTATCTTTTGTCAAATTTGAAAAAACGATCAGTGAATAACAATCAAATAGTTCAATCCAATGGAAAATATACAACCAAATCTATCCAAATTCACCACCTGACAACCGGTACAAAAATAAAACGTTTATTACAAGAGAAAGTAATGCTTTTATCACGTCTTATTACTATTTCTCAAGATATCCATGGACTTTTTGTGCATATTCAATGAACCTCCAAACATCATTAGTAGCAATGACATATGCGATTGTTATCGTCAATATAAATGTATACGATAAATGTCATGAATCACCCGTCGCTGATTTAATTAGCTATTTTTTTAGGCAATTAATTAAAGCAAATAATGCATCAAATACCGTATGACATAGATAAAACTATCGGTTTATAATCGATTTCCACACCTTTGATTAAACTTGGTGGACAATTAACAATAAAATGAATAAATAGTTCTCAATAGTTCCAGATTTATTGTTCTACAACATTATTTTTTTTTTGCTAGTTTTAGAAATTATTAACTTAAGATAGGAAAAATGAAGAAAGACATTTTTCAAGAACACAATTATTACTGAAAGTGAAAGTATGCCGAGAATCTAAGATGTTAAAAACGGTTTTTCCTCAAAAAGCAAATATCTCATTGCATTGTTCGTATTCAAATAGAAATAGGTGGTATCTATTTGAATGTTGCTTCTCATGTATTATAATAACATACAGGATACATGCCTTTAGCGATACATGCATGTTGAGTTGATTATTTTCTTTTAAGAAGAATTTTTTCTTCTAAAGTGAAGAGCACCGTCATTACGTGTACAAAGAAACAAAAAACTGCAATTAGTTTGTTTTAATCGATCGGTTCGGTTTTTCACCATCATAATCGAATTCGTTTCGAAGTTTTAATTCATGGTATCAAAGATACCTGACGAGAAAAGTACTCGTAATAATATCGGAACTAAGCCAGACTATCCGAAGGATTGAAAAAGTCCTTCAATCGTTTTTGCTCATGATTCATTATTCAATAGTTTAATCCTTTTATTGAATTTTCAATGAAGCACACTATACCTGCAGTAAAGTCAAATAAAGGTATGTCAATCTGATATTCTATCTATAATGTAGCTTTTATGAAAAGTTTAAGTCAACAACGATGTTTTCGTTTTCCAAAGCATTGACTTTTGCAGACAACTCCATAGTTACATTGCGTCTATTTTTAGAAGATGTTTCTTGAAAATTCCTTATTTCTGCTGAAAATTTGATTGTAGGTCAGAAATTGGACGAACACTTTATGAATAGAATTTCAGATCAAATTGATCTTCATATGACTAATCTGAAAAACTGACTGATATCAAGGAAACACGCTCCATTAGTAGTAATGATTCTTTCTTTCAAATCAGTAATGGTAGTTCTGTTCAATATCTATTCAATTGTTTTCAAATCGATGGCAATATGAGCGAGTCATTCTATCATTGTATTAAAAGTTAGCCGAATTGAATAAAGAATGCTGATGATGTTGTTTACTTCGTTATCTTCGAAACCGTCGTGTATAGGAAGAATAGTAGCATCTCATGACAGAAATTTTACAGGTCCTGAGTTACTTTTTATTTGAAATAAATAGGCATAAAACCAACTTAAAATAATCTAAGAATACTTTATAGAGAATGTAAATTTTTACGTGATCGATTCTTTTAATCAGAATGATTTCATTCATCTCTTTGTTATGACGAAGTGTAAACAGTCTATGTTCTCTTTTCTTAAATGAGCAGGAGTCGAACTGATTCAATTGCAAAGGCGTACGACAAACGTAGGTTGCTCATCTGTAGAGCTTTACACTTTTACAAGTTTCTTATTTTTCATCGTTAAGAAATTTTGTTAATGTATATCGATCAAAGACGATGTTACTCTATTCATAAATACTAGCCTGTATGCATAAAATAGATCAACAAACATGATGTAAAGTTTCAAATTCTCGACAAAATGTATATTCATGATTGTAACTCAAAATCGATACAATATTTACTGAATTGCTCTTATCAACCTTTGTTTGTTAATCAAAGACATTGCATCAAATTAACTTCAGAAACGACGGACATGTATCGTCAAAATATCATATTACTTGGTTCATTTAGACTTGCTCGATAAAGTTCAAGATAACCTGAATAAAAAATGATAGTGGGTTACGTGAAGCATGGTTCATGTTGAACGATAATGTGTTCTATATTTGATTATCCTTTGATGCTTTAAATTATTTTCACATTGATCAAACATTATAATGTTATACACTATGTCAATGCACATTGTTTGCTTGTTTTTAATATCCTTTCTAACAAAGTTCGTCTTTCTTTTTCTCGTATTATAAAAATAATATTGAGTTCAAACATGTTCACTGAGCTCATTTCCAGATCAATAACTGTCGTATGTTTGAATTGAAATATTACAACAAATTCTTATATTTTCGATTTTTCTTTTTTTCTGTTGTATAATTATTCTACTGTCACTGTCTCATTTCTTTGCATTTTAATAGTCATTGATAACAGAGAAACTTAGAATATGAGAAAACAGGACGATGTAACGTTTTATACAATATCTAAATAAAAGCGATTAATCGTTTCTATGATCAATATTCAATGGATGTGTGACAATTATGTTCGAACCATATTTGCAATGAATTTTGTCAATTGAAGCTTCGATCGTATGTCTTTTTTTCTAAAATATCGTGCAGAAATGTATTGTGTTGTCAGTGCTATAATGACTTTCTAGAATGTTTATCGGTCGACGCTTGGGCTTTGAGGCATTTAGAATATTTTAAGGCTAGGTATTATTTATTCATATTGAAGTGAAATACATACTAATTATTATTCATTACTGAAGAAGGAACTTTTATGATATATACGGTAGAAGAATATATTGATACTTGCTTAATTATAGAGCCATATGATGTACGAAGTAACATTGAAATTCCTACGATATTCTCTCTTAACAGCAGAGAAAGCTTCTTGATTACGTGATATTTCTCGTTCTTTGACTTCGATTGATAGTGTATTTTGTCGTGTGCATCACAACTAATGCTAAACACTTATTATTGTTTTGTAATGAAACAAATATTTAGATCTTACAGTGTTCTCTGGTTCTGACAAACACAATTACAGCAATAAAACTTAGAAATGTTAATCTATACTCAAAATTCAATTGAACAGCCAACTAGATTCGAAGATGACCTAACATTGTTATAAATGTTCCAAGCTTTTTTCTGTGCCTTTACCATGATTGACTATTTTCTTGCATCTAGAGGTACTAGTTCAATTTAGACATAATACAGAACAGAAAAGAAAATCTATGTTCCATGAAAAGTATATCAATACGAAGATTAGAACAGTAAAAAAGCTGCATTATTTCTAAAGTGAAGTAGTATTCCATGTTTTAATTCACTTGTCGACATTTTTATGAAATGTAAAGCCAACTCATTGCTTGTCTAATGAACAAAAGTTAAGAAAAGTCGTTAATATGACGACGCATGTAAAAAGCTCGTTAGTGCAGCCCCGTTGGGACTAAAATGTGGAACTCACATATCTATAACTACATAATGCTAATAGAAAATACAGAAAATGTAATATGAAGAAATTTTTCGCATCATCTTTTTGTGATGGACGCCCTTTTTTCGTTTTCAATGTTGCTATTCGCTCGTTAGTTTCCATTTTTTGTTGTTGATTTGTCTTAATTTAACATTTTTCCCATTTTAAACATTGAAATAAACGGTAAATAACGCTGCGATATACGACGATAATATAATGCTGGTTGTTATGTCTGTAGTGGAGTAATACACTGGTTTCTATGGTCTGCAATAGTGTGGGAGGTGGAAGCATCAAAAGTCTCACTCTTAAACTTCCACTCACTATTTTCTTCGAAAACATATGCGAGTTACAAAAAATAATTCTCTAACTTACCTCTGTTGATAGTTTCACAACAAGCTCTGTATAAATATGTATGGATATGTATAAATGTCTACAGTATATGTATTGCATATATGCATGTCAGGGCTCTGTGCAGCATGAAAGATAATTAGTTTTGATAAAACCGTCATGGGATGAGATGAAATAAGCATCGAAGTAATAGTAATATTACATACGCATTCGTCTCTTGATTCAACAGTCAGTAAATGGAAACTTCTTTTTCGCCGAACGAATGCATGCCACCTATGAGAAAAACAAGTTCTATCGACATTTTACAATTACTTTATTACTCTAAGAATAATAAAGTATTACAGAAAAGTAAAATGCCATTTTTATCAAGTGTACATATATAAAAAATCTCCAAAATCTTCTTCTCTATTTATTCGTTCGCTCTTAGTGATAGTTATTTTCTTATGATCTATCCAAAGGATCAATGTGCTACCGAATTTCGATTTGGATAGAATGAAGAGCCTTAAGATTCGTAAAAGCATTTTCACTCCTATCACTGATTATTTCTAGCGGTTAGATCTCTCTCGTTGAAACATAGAGGAACCAAAAAAAAATGTTTTTTCCGAAGTAAAGTCTGATTTAACGACTTAAAACAGATGATAAATAAGTATCTATGTGTGTTATACTAAAGAAAGGGAAACAACTATAATCATTAAGTTTGTCATGTTTTTCAAACGAAAACATTGTATGCCTCGATGTTTCTCTATTCTCAGTTGTGGATGACAATGATAAATAGAATGATTCTATAAATAATGCTACAAAAATAAATGATGAGAAGTTTGGTGAGGTGCAGGGCTGCAGAATCTGCCGGAAAAATGGAAAATTTCCCCCCACGACCATTTTTTTTCAAAAAATTTCCCTCACTATAAAATTCAATAATAAAACAAGGAACTCTTGTTTAAGACGTGTATGTTAAAAAAAACAACAACTTGAAACATTGCAAACACACGTTAGAAAAAAAAGAATATTATTATACATTGTTGTTTGGTTCAGGTAATCTTCCCACTTGTATCTTGCACAAACCCAGCTCAAAAAATCTGACATAAGATCTAATGTTGTACATGCAAGATCTTGCATATGAACGAAATCTTTCAAGAATCTTCTAATGCGATCGTACGTAAGAAGTCAGAGACGACGATTTTGAGTACGTTTTTTCATCGGATCTTATAAGGTCAGATATGATCAGATATAAGATCCTTATTGTAAGAACTTTTCATCAGATTGTTCGACCTGGGAACGATTTAAAACAACTGAACCCGGAGAAACAAGCTTCCAAGCTTGATATTGTTCACATTTTTTATAAAATAACCACTGTTTTTCTTTGATATGACTAAAATAATCATTAAGTGAACTTCTGATAAATAAATCAGCTGTATGTATTGGTGGTGCATTCCAATGTAAGATGACTTCTTCATCTAATGAATCATGCTGTAATGAACAATTATTGTGTATGTGTCCTTTTAAAATTGACGCTGCTGATTCACAAACTGCTTCGCTTCTAACTTTTAATATCATCAGGGGGTAAAAGTATAAAAAATCATGAATACCATCGGCTAGCTTTTCGTTGGTATAAAATGTTTTTATTACTTTCGATGTAATTATTTTTCCGTCGGTTGTCCAAATACCAAATGTATCTTTATCAGCAATTTCAAATAAACATCTTCATTTCCAGAAAAAAGTCCAAGATCTGATCAATGCATATATAATTTAGCAAGTAAGATTCGCCTTAGAATTCTGTAAAATATTTTCCCCTCCTAGTCTAGAAGGGAAAATATATTTTCAAGGAGGAAAATATTTTTCCAAAAATTTCCCTCCCTAAGTTTTCAAAATTTTCCCCCCACGGCCGTGGGCGCACACGGGTAGATTCTGCGCCACTGGTGAGGTGCAAGAATAATTTTACGAAAGGAGAAAAGAACTGGATGTTTCTATTTTCTTTTCTACTAATCGACTGATAAAAGAGTGTGGACTGATCATTTATTTATAAGGAAACTGTAAAGAAACTTTTCTCTCAATATCGTCATTGACTTCAATAAAAAATTTGAATTACTTTAGATTGATCGAAATGACCACATGACAGTTTTCGTCTCAAATTCTCATCACTTATAGCTGAAGCTGTCAGAACATAATCAGTAAAAAGACATGTATGTGATGCATGAATTTCGCACCAAATGGCATCGTTTCGTAGATGTGATAAAAAGAATATCCATAACTTATCTAGGATAAAAGAACTATTGTTGTAACCTATTTTCCACAATCTGCGAGAGATTTTAATTTTCTTTTTGATGAAATCATGGTAATGGAACTCACTGTGTACAGATGGTTTTCGTATGAGTGCTCTAAATAAAGCACATGTTTGTAAAACATGTGAAGGATTCTGACCCTTACGATGCTCATAAAATCAGCTGCTGTAATATAACATATACCAACCTCGGAAACCATTCGAACATTATTCAAACTTCTCTCTATGAAATCATAAATTGAGATTTCAAGCAACTGAAACCTCAGTAGAGTTGTGAGTTCTGATCAGGCTTATATTTTAACGCAAAAAATTCTGATACACACATCACAATGAATCACAAAAACAAAAATTATATAAAATGACAAGCAATTTTTTTTCAAGACAGAACATGCAAAATAATTTTATCATTAAAAATTCGAACGGAGTAGTAAAAGTGAACGTGAATTGATACATAAAAAGAACACACAGTTTTATTTATAGGATACACATCAAAACTAGGAAGAAACTACAAAAAAAACAGAACAACAAATGGGCATAGTGTGTTAGTATGTCTATGCATGCTGGTTTGAAGAAGGTTGGAATTTGATGTATTAAAGGATTCGATTTTTTTCTAGTTGAAAAATGTTTAACGAAAATAAAAAGCGATCGGTCTACATACCCAGGTCGAACAAGCACGACCGTAAACGACCGTATACGGAGGAATAAGGCAAAATACATGGTCCAGTATTACGATCGTTTATCTCCGTGTCGTATACGGAGGGATACGACGATATACGGAGAGTAAAACGATCGTTTACGGTCCTCGTATACAAAATCCGTAAACGGTTTCCATTTTCCACCGTATTTCTCCGTATACGATCTTATTTGCCCCTATACGATACGGCGATATACGACCGTAATACTGGACCATGTAAAACGCTAAAATACGACCGTTTACGGTCGTGTGGGGAACGTATACGGTCGTTTACAGCCGTATAGGAAGTCCGTAATCGTCGACCTTGGTACGAGTTTTTCCGTATGTTTTTCTGTACGCATCAACAAGAACTTTTCCTTTTGGCTCTCCGCCGATATTTTTCAAAATAGCTTCCGTTACTAAATCTGTCAGCATGTCTGCGCCTGAAGGAGAGTTGATGTCTAACAGTTCGCATGCTCCACCTGTTCGACTAGCAATCTGTCTAAAAGCAGCTTCTGCACGATGATCGACAAAAAAGGCATGGATCGGAATTTTGTTTGCTATTAACTTCGCTAACTCATCTTCATAATAAGTCTTCTGTGCAAATTTAGTTTTCTTCCAATATTCCTCTCCAAAAACCTGATCTCTCTTCTTGGTTACTTCAGCTTTCGTATTCGGTGGTGCATCTCCGATCAAAATAACTTGTGCGATATTTTCTTGCTCGTTTTCTTCGTTTGCGAAGCATAGACCGATTTCAATGGCTTCATTGCCCCAACCTCCATCAACATTGATAGTATTCGTAAACGTACGTAAATTATCTGGTCTCTTTTCCCAAGGAGAATCTTGAAGAATCTTATCTTCTGAACAATTATAGTTTCTGTATAGAACAAATTTTATTTGAAATGAATCTTCACTGATATTGTTATCTTTTAAAATTGTTGTAGCTCGCTCGAACATAGTTCCCACTGTGGTTTTACATTTATGCAAGAGATGACACATGGAGCCTGTCGCATCCATTAAGCAAATTGTTCGCGACTGATTTGGGTTTAAACTCGCACCTTTATTTTCCTTCACTAGAAACTCTCTGACGTAGTTTATATTTGCAGAAATAAAATTTTTGAGAAATGTTTGAGTAGCTTCATGCTTTGCTTTCGCTTTTTTAACAAATGCTGTATTAGTCTCATACTGTGCTCGAAACGAAATGTTACGCTTGTCATTAAGAAGTTCATATACTGTTTTATACGTTTGCGCTGAAGTAATCGTATGTGCAAAGCGAACTAAAACTCGTGTACCCTTTTTAACATTTTCAATATCCTCTTTTTGAATGAGAAATTTCTCTAAATCCGTATCAAGCAACACCATACTATAAGATCCATAATCACCTTGTCTCGCAGTTCTCCCTTTAATTTGTTTTTCTTCTGAATATTCTTCAGAAAGAAATGTTTGAATAACATGTGTGCCGCCGTTTGCATCAACACTCCGATCATAACATATAAAATCTGTTCCTCTACCGAACGTTTTGGTAAATAGTGTCACTCGACCAGACGTAGTGGAACGTCTAATTACTGCTTCTTTCTCTTCTAGCAATGCTTCTTCTGTTAAAAATTCAACTGATTGTTTTATTGTTTCCAATGACTTTGATTCATAGAATTCTTTTAATTTTTGTTTTGATTCAAAAAATACTAATATAGCTCGTTTTCCTGATGATCTTCCTATTAATTGATCATCAATTTCTTTTCTTAAGACATTAAAGTAATCATTATTATTTTCAATCATGATATGGTCTTTTTCTCTAAATGTGAGACTATTTTTACCAAAGACTGATGGAGTATATGTATTTTTTCGGATATTATAAATGTTTTCTATAACATTTTTTTCAGGATCACTAAGAGTATCTAAAGTTCCTGTTACACCCATTATGTAGTTAAACTGGATCGGTATCTGCGCATACGAGAAGCTCCCACACTTAATATTTATACCTATTCTTTCTTCTAAAGATTTTTCAGTGATTTCACCCTTTTCGAATTCACAATAATATGCAAACAAAGTTTTATAGCCATAAGAAACATTGTATACAATATTGTCCTGCTCTTTATATCCAATTTTATCTTCCTTAACAACATAATCATGGGATTCATAGGTTTTTACATCATAAATGAGATCCTTAACAGCCTCTAGAATTAATGGTTCCCAATTTGGAAATCGATTACAACAAGCTATATATTCAGGTCTGGCTTTAACTTGATTGAGACCTAGTTCCTCTTGTCTGTGTTTCCAAATAAAATTGATTAGCGACGTAATACTAGGATCTCTTAAGCTAGCTATTGGTGTATACAGATTGCCATAAAAATCTTGACTAAAAAATACATCAACTTCGTCAATCAATAAAATTTTAGCTCGTTCAATAGGTTGACTACTGTTTGCAGCACCATTAGAACCGTTCGATATAAGCTGTTCTATCATTTGACGAATATCACCATTTCGATTAATCATATCTTCACAAAGTTTATTAAATGTACCGTAGTGAATAAATTTGACTACACCTAGTGCATCAAACACCTGTAAAAAGTCTTTGTAATCTCGTTGACTCAGATATTCACTGTAACATGCACAGTATACATCGAAACCAAGTAACGAGAGTATTGAAGCTATAGCTCCTAATGTTACAGACTTTCCCTCACCAGTTCCTATTTGTACTAAATTGCTTTTTAATTCTTCTTGTTTATCACCTATACCCAGCATTCGTAATATGGAAACTACTTGAGCTGCATGAGGCTGAAGAAGATAGTTGTTTTTGCTGTCAATATTTCCTACTTCAAAGTAACTACCCGCATTTTGTAGTGTCCACAGAGCAAAAATATGCGCCAATAACTGTGGAATTTTAGTTCTTATATATGCGTCCCATTGAATTTTGTCTGATGTCTGTTGAAAGTTTCCAACAATGAATTTCGTATCCGAAATTAACTTATCTAATTTGATATCAACTTTAAGATACTGTTTGACTTTTTCTTTATACATATTTTGAAATTCAGTGTATCGTTTTTTCAATTGATTTATATCAATCGAATCTCCCTTTAAATTTTGTAGTACATAATCAATATCATGCTTTTGAGTTTTATCATTGAATAAAGATAAAGCGTAACCTTGGAATGCTTTATGCTCGGCAACAATACTATGACCCATGCCATCTGTATCTTGAGTTAAAATATTACCTAATTTTTCAAAAGCTGTATTACCTTTAGTTCTCATTTTATAATTATGTAATAATTCATCTATTCTTTTATCTATTCTAGGTTTAAATGATGGAATATTATTTGAAATGCATTTCATGCTGATAAAACTCTTTGCAATACTTTCAAGTGATGATTCCTCTCTTTCCACAATGTCTTCCCATGTGCAAATTTTAGCCATCATCTGTTTTTGAATGTCGTCAACTTTTTCATGTATTCCAAAATTTGTTTCTTTCATCTCTTGTTTAGATGATAACAAATTACTATAGTACAAATTGAAATTGTCATAATCATGGCCTGCTAATGTAGATTTTTCAACAAAATGATTCAAAATGTTTTCAGTGTCATTATAAATGTTTATTATTTTTGTCTCTACTGCTTTAAAACATGCATCTGCAGCGGTATTTACATCAATACCTAGATCATGTTTATTAAGAAGATTAGCTTTATGTAGAATAAGAAGTTTTTCCTTAAGTTTCCTATAAAATTGATCGCGTTGTTGAGAAAATTCTTTTGTCTCGCTATTGATAAGTTCTTGGTAAATAAGCTCCTCTTTTAATTTTTGTACTTTTTCAGATATTTCTTTTAACATATCGGAATAATCTGTCAGTTCTCTTATTGCCTTCACCATACTACATACTGAATTATCATTGGTATTATATGTTTGAACATTATTTTTCATTTTCATTACCAAAGAATTCCATCTCTGCATAAAATCTAAAGTTTCTTTAAGAACTATCACATTCATATTGTCCAATCCGTCTTTGTACTTTTTGTTAGAATTCGTGAATAAATCTGAAGTCTTCTTATTCAATTCGACTATTTTTTCATTGAAATCTTCTGGGAGCATATCAGTTATAATTGGTTGGCTTTTCAACTCTTCTGTGAACTTGATAAATTCATTTAAACAAAAAAAGCTTTTCTCTATGTCCTTAATTGTTTCATTTGTAATTTCACTTGTGTAATTTTGTAAAAACTGACTCATAAAACAACGGTAAGCAACATGAAATTTATTTTTTATATGAGATCGCACTGTTAAATATGGTCGTCTAATGTCAGTGACAGCAGTTTCTAATTCACTTTTATATTCGTACAACTTTTTTACAAGAGCTAATGCTCCGTTGACGTCATCTTCTTTGAAACGTTGATCTATTGTATCGGCTATTCTTGTCACCTGATCCAAGATGAGTTCTCTACCTTCTCTATGAGAAGATCGAATATTTTCTGAACTTTTAGTTTGAAGAAAATTTTTGATAGTTTTCGGATCTTCGTGACTAATTACAGTTTTCATTTCATTAATATTATCGTCAATCATCAATTGAATATCATGTTTACAGTGATTCAACTCTGCTTCGAGAGATTCTTTCATGTCTATTGGTAAATATTTAACAGCAGACTCAAACTTTCTTATGTGGCTATTGTTTGGATTTGATGGCTTGTCTGACTTTGCCAGATTTAGCTCTTGCCTAAATTTAGTGATAATAGTTTCCTTTATTTTAACTATCGCCTGATTATATACCGAGTTTGCATTCTTAGCTGCACCGAACTTCTCGAAAATATCTGTTGGAGGAGTCACCATATATCTACTGATATCCATTTTTTCGTATTGTGGAACTATCTCCTCTAATACAACTTTCTTTTGGCGCTCACTTACGGTTTCGATCTCCTGGATCAGATCTGTTGTGCAATAGCTATCTAATAAATCTCGTACTAAAATGATTGATTCTATTTTTTGTTCGGCTTCATAGAAACTGTTGATATTGATGAGTGTCTTAACTCCGTCTAAGCTGCGTTTTATTCGTGTTTCAAGGGTTGTTTTAACGTCTGTTACACATTTTTCTAGTTGATCATGTGGGTTAATATATTGTGACACAAACTGTTTCGCTTCTTTAATCCGCTTTAAATTAGCTACTATTGTTTCTATTTTTTCTGGTTCCAGATTATTCCCGATCATTCTTGCTTGTATTTTGGTTTCTTCTATATAGTCGTCCAGACTTCGAGTAAGTGCTTGCTTAGCTTGCTCAAAGAAATATTCCCCTGCATCACCTGTTATCTTTAATAATGCTATCTCATGAGCAACTCGTGCATAGTCATGTTTTTGAATAGCATCAACTACTTTTTCAGAAATGTCATTCGTTTTTGTAATTAATTCATTTTGATATGTAGAACAGATATCGGTAAATCTTTTCTCATCTAAGAAACTATCTAACACACGTAATGCATTCACAATCAATAGCTTGTTCTTTAAAGCCATCGTTTGTTTTGTGACACTGAGCATTTGCATTTCATTGGTTAATTCACTTTGATAATCGTTCAAATTTTGTTGCCACTGTTCCGGAATATTTTTATTTGAGAAGCAAGAAAAAACACGACAATATGTTGTTTTTATTTCGGAAACTTCAAGAAGACGGTTTGACAGTATGCGAACTTTCTCAGAGAGGTCTTTACTATCGTTGTTATTTTTAAATTGTTTGATATTGTCAAAACAACTTTCCATGTCATCTTGAAGAAAGTTACAATAATTTCTCACAACTGCCTCCAAACTCTTCTGTAGAGACACGACATCATTCTGGAATGAAATACGATTTCTTTTACACGCATCTAAATAATGAAGTGCTTTTTCCGTTGTATTCAAGTCTAACGTTTTTCTTTCTTTTTTCTCCCATTCTTTTATGATAAACGAATCTTTAATACTAGTAAACACTTTATTGATCTCATTCTGAAACCAAGAATTAACTTCATTTAAACAGTGACTTATATCTGGTAGAAATTTCTCTAAAGGCTTCATGTCCTTGATTTCTAACACTATTTTATAAACTGAATCGATATTCGCATAATTGTCAAGGTCTAATGACACTTCCATGACAGATATTTTCATCATATTTATATATTCCTTAAGTGGTTCTCTAACATCGTTCATTACTTCGATGTGTTCTCCAGTTCGATAATTTTCTACCCATTCAGCATCCCTTAGATTTAATAGACAATTTGCCAGTTTATCGTAATTAACTCTTCCTTTTCGTTGAAATAAATCTTTCAACGACTGTTCAGACTCTTTTTTTGCATCACGTAGATATCCAATTATTTTCTCCACTATAATGGAGTGAAATTGATTCGTTTGTAGTTCAATAACAGAAATTGTTCTGATCGAATCCAGCTCTTCGAAAAATTGCTTCAATGAATGAAATTCATTTTTTTTCTTAAACTCTGTTTCTATTTTCTTAACAATCTTTTGAAAATAGTTCAAAATTTTCGATAAGAGATTTTCATAAACATTTTCAATCTCTACTCTGGGGATGTGATGATGAAGAGAAAATGTGCTCTTTGCACTTTCCAGGATGCAAACACAGCTGTTTAGACTATCTATATCACTTTTATATAATTTTGGTTGCTCAAACATATGATTTAACTTTTCTGCTGAGTCTTTTAAATAACTAAGAAAATATTCTTTCATTCGAAGATATTTTTCTTTCATGTCGGTATAATCTAAGTGATCGTGCAAAACAGTTAATGCTCCATGTAATTTAGTGATTCCACAAGCACTTTCATCAAATTTATTTGACAGAACTGAACTTTCGAAAGAAGAAATTATTGTTTTCATTTTTTCTGTGAGAATCTGACAAATACCTCTATATTTCTCTAGATCAATACCAGAAAACGAATTCGAGATAAGTTTCATTTTGTCTAGACTAATTTTTACTAATGGGTCATTGATTTCTTTATTCTGTAGTTCTATAAATAGGACATTCATTTGTTGATTTAGATATTGTATGAATGCAGCACTATGAACAACTTCGTTCCCTAGATGGTTTTCTCTTAATTCTTCTGCAAGCTCAGCATGATCAATACATGTTTGATACTTAGAAATATCTTCATTGCTCAAAGTCGACTGATTGATTAGACAACGATTCATAGTTTTAACACCTACTTCATACTCTTCCGAAAGATGTCTCCTAATACAATGAACACAATCACTATAAATCTGTTTTATGTAGTCTAGATCAAGTATTTCATTTAAGGTTTTCAATTGATTAAGCTTGTACTTCACAAATAAATAGTCGAAGTGCTTAATTGCGGAAATGATACTTAACTGATCTCTTCTCATTTGTTCTTGCAAGGTTGCTCGTGACTTTTCTCCGATAGAAAATCGAAAAACTTCATCTAGATAGCTTATTGTAGAGAGCTCTTCAAGTTCGTTCAGAATGTCTACAGGATCACCATTGATTGGATCTATAACTCGTACATTCTTTCTAGTTTTCTTCAGTAAATCTTTAAACAACATCATAAAACTATTATCTAACTTCTCTGCTTCACTCATTCGTTTTTCTGCATCTACTAATGATGCATAGATTGTATCTTTCTCCGTCGCAGGAAACTTCGTGAATAGATAGGAGATAGCTCTCATGTGTTCTTTAATTCCAGGAATAAGCCCTGTCAATGTATGAGCTAAATCCTTTACACCGCCTTGTCTGTCACCTATGCTCTTGTAACTGAGTAAGATAACAGGTTTGACACTTTTACATCCTTTTATAGCTCTAATAATACCAATTCCGTTTGCGATATCTACTTCAGGTCCACTAGTATCTTCGAATCCTGGACTGTCACATAAGATAAAACTATCACCCGTATACCCAATTACATCTTCGGGATTTATTGTAACAGGTATAATAAATCGAGTTTCGGATCGAGCAAATGGTGATGTGGTTATCTTTTTGAGATCTTCATTTTTTACTTCGACCGGATGGATATGGTTCAATCCGTTAAGTTTTATTTGCTCTAATCTAGAGCCTCCAAGAAAATGGATTGTAGTAGATTTACCTGACCCAGTTCCTCCTAGCAAGAGAATAATGTCTTTTTCTTTTATTAGGGTTGCGGCATCGTTGACTTTCTTAACAAGTCTAAACAGTTCTTGTATATTTAACGGTCTGATCAGCTTCAAAATTCCTTCTAGCGTATTAAACGCAGATTTCCAATTCTGATCTTGCAAATTTACTAGTACTCTCTCTATCAGATCTCGAATCTGTGAAGACTTATGATCTTCGATTTTCAATTGATCGTTCAGCCGTTCATAGTCTTTCACTATTTCAGTCTCTAGATTGTTTGGTACCACGATATGATCTTCTAGAACTATAGACTGACAAATTAATTTTAAAGAAAGAAGATATAATAGACCAACGACAGATCTCTCTGAACATGGTGGCATAGAATAAAAGTCGCTGTACAAATTTGTTACACTTTCTTTGCTTATCAAGTCTTCTTCCTGTTGCGTGCTATCCCTTATATCAACATGTGAAAGTTCAATAAGGCTTTCCGATGGACTACTCTCATCGTTTGTACACGAAAGAGACAACTTTATTTTCTGTGAATTATCGAATGATTGTTCAATATTTTCGGTTGCTGATGAAAAATCAACTTCGTTATTTTCATGCCTTGCTTTTCCATCACCCCAAAGAGTCTCCAAATGTAGCTCATTGTTAATTGTTATGCCCTCTTGTACCTTGTCGCCAATCAACCCACACTCGGAAAGACCTCTACCAAACTGTTCTTTGACCCCCTTTTCAACATCAATCGACTGTAAAAGTTGGAGAGCATTGATTTCGTCCACTATTACTTGCAGCTCTTCCAGTAGTGCCAATGAATCTCGGATCTTTTCTGCAGCTTTCGGTCTTCCTGAACTTTCAAGTGTCTGAATTTCTCGTCTCATTTTCAGTATCTCCACTTCTAACTCTTTTTCGTCTTTAATCTCATGTTCCTCTAGACCCACAGCTAATCTAGTTTTTAACTGTGCATAATAAGCGCTTGCGTGAGCTGCTTCTAGAGCATTGATTTTATCTACTAAGTAATGTAGCTCTTCCAGTTCTAATAGGGTATCTCGTATTTTACTAGCAGTTTTTTGCCTTCCTGTCGCTTGAAGCATTTCAATCTCTTGTTTTAGTCGCACTATCTCCTCAGTTAAATCTTTCTCATCTTTTAGCTCGTGTTTCAAAAGGCCATTATTTAATCGCAGTTTCAGCTCTTCTCGATTGTCGGTGTCGATGGTTGTGGTTGGTGACGACTGCAATTCTCTGATCTTACCAACTAATACTTGAATTTCTTTCAGCTTAGATAAATAATTTCTTCGTTCACCCGCGAGTTTATGTCTTTGCTGATTTTCAAATTCCTGGATTTCTTGTTCTGTTTTACATATTTCCCTATCAAGTTCTTGCTCATCGCTTATTTCTAGTGTGTTCAAAGCGTCTCTTAACTGCTTTCTTAGCAATTCACACGATGGAAGCTGTGAGCTGTCATCAGTTAGATGGATAAGGGAAGGTGTAGCTGGGAAGGTTTCAGTGGGAACAATGTACATTGGTTGCGTAGCTACTGTCGGTGTGCTCGGTGCATCACAAAAATCTTCCCCATCACCAGACTGCGTGCCTCTTTCAGGTCCCTCATAGGTTCCTATATTTTTTCTTGTTTGGATTGGCTGCAATTGGAAATCTGATGCATGCATATTTTTTAATCTTTTCTCACCCACATTCAATGTTTGTTCTGAATGATAAAAGCTTGATCCATTACCTCGCTGATTGAATGGATCGTCTTGAAACAGAGAAGTATTCTTTTGTTGATTGGGGAGAATTTTACTTTCTTCATTAGTAGGTTGTAATTCTTCGACTCGTTTTAATAAGTTTTCAATGATCAAATGTTCACTTTGTGTTGGGTCGTTGTGATTTTCAAATTTTTTAGTAGATAAAGTCACGCCAGGATACAATTTATCTAATTCTGTCTGTATTTTGTCGGGAATAAATTGCGAATTTAATACTGGATCAATGAATTCTACTTGTTCTATATTTTGCGCCTCTTTAAACTCTATTAGTATTCCGGTCCAATGAGAATTCCCCAAGTAATACGGAATAAATGCCATATATTTTCCAATGTTATTCTGCTCCGTTTGCTGCAGTCGTTCCATCAACTGATCGTCTACATTAGCATCAACGGCTTCTAATACATCAATTGGTTTCAAAAAACCGTGAGGGAACTTTTCAGACCGTAATTGGTCTAATCCTGCTTTTAATTTCATATGAATATTCACATGCTGGTCAGTTGAGTTGTCATGACCTGTTGTCACATTGGAATTCCCAAAATACACTAAGTTCCTCAGTCGATCCAACATAATGAATATTAAAAAAGGTGACCGTTTCCAAAAAAATTATCTAAAACAAGAAGACATGCTGGTCAATTTTTCAAAGATTCACTCAAGTGAAATAAGTTCACATAAGACAGGTGAAAACTTGCTCTACAGCGTTTGAATGCTTTTCCTAAAACTTCATTATGAAAAGTTTTAGATGGATTAAGTTTTCATCACATACGATCGACCTAATGCCGAAGTAGAAACCATGAAATCGTTTTTAATATTTATAACCAAGTGAAAAGAATAGATTAATAGCTCAAGTTCACAGTTGCTTTCAAATATTTCCCAAAATTTCTCGGTCTCACAAATTCACTTTGACAACATTTAAATGGTATTTGATAGACTATAAATTATCGAAAATCTATAAATTTCCGAGTAATAATCACACGATTCAATCGGAACATGAGGTGGTACCAGATATTCATCAATAAAGGAACAACAAGTAGACGTACATTATAGGATTTTCGTTTTCTTTTCTTATAATATGTTTTACAGAACGTAACCAACTCTGCGGTCGCGAATGTCTACAAATGTACTATATTAAAAAACGATTTTATACAACCTTTGCTCTCATTGCTCATGTTCCATTCATGCCATATTATTAACATCCTGTGACTTACTGTATAATCACAATTAAAATAATGTGTCGAAATAATTCATATGTATGCAGCATGAACCAGTGTTTCCTATGAGATCAAGAAAAAAGGAAAAGTTGTTCGATGATATTGAAAATATTAGAAAGATTATTTTTATTAAGTGGGAGGATGTGGGTGTGGGTTGAAAGACGAATTCAAACCACAGCGATCGTCACACTCAGTAGTCACAGCCTTTTCCCAATGTTTTACAGTAAAGACGATCCCTTGGCATTATGATAATCATGAAGTATGAAATTTGATAAAACTATGATAAAGAGAACACTCTAAAAAATAGGCTTTTTACGGAACTTAAAAAGGATGTTCCAGCGGGCACACAAGAAGACCTTTTTTGGGTTTAGTATAGAACTTTAAAAGGTTTCGTATTAAAGCTACAAAACCTTTTCAAGATTTAGAAAACCAGAAAGGTTTTGCAGTATACAAACCAAACCTTTTAAAGTTCTATACTGAACCCAAAAAGGTTCTTCCGGTGTACCCGCGGGATGATCCATTTTAAAGTCCGTAAAAAACCTATTTTTTTAGAGTGAAAGGAGGCACATGAAGGGAGCGTATGTTCACAGTCACCATAACATCCATTAAACTTTGCTGCACAAAGAAAAATACCGTCAATCAATCACATTAAAAATTTTAGAACTTTTTGCTATTCCTAGACTACATAGAACATGTTTAATAGAGTTATCACCGCTTAGACAAAAATGAATATTCATAAAAAAATGACTAATGAGAAATGATTTCCAAAGATGCGAAACTTAGAAAGTGATTTGGGAGACATAATGCTATAGTAACATTTTTTTAAATGAGATTCAAACACTTTTCTAATAATCTTCTGTTGAAGCTGCGTTTTATCCTTTTAGTTGCTACTTTTAATGCTGTCTATGTTTTTGTAGAGATAAAAGCGAATTCAGAAACAAATCACAGTGCCATCTTACTTACCATAGTTGGAACCGGTCTCGTTTTTTGCCGACAAGTACCGGTACCGTTCGAGAAAGCTCAGACCGGACTTTATAGGTCGGTTTACTGATAAAATAAGGGAAGAATGATAAAATTTCGTAATCTTCTTTGCTAGTGCTAAAGTAAAGTTATTTCAGAAAAATAGAGAATTTTTACAAAGTCTCACGGAAGGCAAGTGGAACAAACGAATACGAATTTTTATTTAGTCTTTCAGAACTCCATATTCAAATATTTCACTTTTGAAGTCGATTGTAAGAGACCAAAACGAAAATCTCAATCACACAGTTTGACACAGCAGATTCCAGATGTGTATTGCTCGACCTCGATTGCCTTTCGTCAAATTTCATGGAATCCTATTATTTCCTCCCAAGCGTTTCTTTTAGAAAAACAAGACTAAATTTAACAATTTAAACAGTAAGTTATCTTTCGTGGTGGATGGTGGAAAAGAAACCGTTATGAACCGGTAGACAGATTCAATGTTCGAACTAGTACCGGACCAGACCGACCGGTTCCATCTACATTTCTTACTTACAGTCATGAAAATAATAAAATTGAATATCTTCGGTTTAGTCAGTGGTTGAAATCTGTGATGGCATGTGTCCCTTACTTTCATTGAATTGATAAACTCGACTCGTCGATGCATGTGTCATAGTCATAGAAGTCCTATAAGTACGAAAAACTGGCTGTAGCAGATGAAACCAAGTAATCATCAAGCCAAGAAATAGTAAAAAACTGACTCCTCAAAATGAGAAAAAATTCTGACGAAAATGAGATGGTTAAATTATGCTCCTTTAACCTTCTCGCTTATGAGGCTACATGCATCGTTTTGCATAGGGTTTTTATACTAGTGTGAGTAGTTAACAGTCGCACTATATCTCAACCCTTTGAAAAATTATTCATAGATATACTTCGTTTCTCTGATAAAATTCCTGGAGAACACGTATGCACCCTCTTATCAAAATTTTCTAACACGACTATGTGACTAACCATCAGTTTCATTTCTTCTCTGTGTTCTTACTTTTTTATTTTCTTCAATCGAAGCACATAACCGTAATAACAGTCGTAAAACTTCAGCTAAAATATTGGTCAAGACCAAATTTAGTTCTGGACTGTTGTTTGAAAAGAGGCATTAGAATTTTCTGTAATGATTGAATGGAAAAGTCAACATTCGAAGTTAAGCAATCACTTCAGGAAAAATTTACTTTTTTATCCAAGATGTAGGTGAGCCTGCAGTGTCGACGGGCATGTTCATGTAGGTGTATGGTACAGATGTGGGTGCATATCGATCGTCTGAATTAACAACCCTACATCCACATCCTAATCGATCTTCTCGTCACGAATACTTCAGATTATTATTTTGATTCGGACGTCACACCGGAATGCTTTTATAGATACATTAGTCAGTAGATTCCCCGAATACCCATCTTAACAAGATTCATGCACTCATCTCGCCCATTTTTGTGTTGAACTACTTAACTAATTATTTTTTCTTGAGAAATGAACTTTTTTAATCTGACATTTTTATTAAAAACACAGTGGAGTATTTACCGTATCTTTTCTCATGAATGGTGAGGAAAAAACCAAAATGGTAAAAGGGTTTAGTGAGTGTGGGTTTGAAGGTAAGTTTCAATGGGAGAAGCTCTAACACGCACGTCACACAGTCTCATAGCCCCATCCACATCCACATCTACACGCAAACCCCATGTCGATGCCGACATACACATGCCCACACCAGCACAATTCGAATGTGGATATAAGACTCAAATTTAAAAATAAGCTTTAAAAAACTATAGAAATGCGTCATGGTAACTACATCGAATATCTCTTATTTTAGAAACCAAGCTGTCATTTGTAAACTCACACCACCATACTCACACTCTCACTCTTATTCAACCCTCACTTTCAAGAAAATCAGAGTCGTGTATTGCTTTTGGCATGTGTGTCAAGTGCATATATAAAGAGAAAATGGTTTCAATCTTCTTATTTAAACGAATTAGCTGAGGATGAAAATAGTTGCGGAAATGTGACCGTGAACATGAGAAAATCTCCATTTCCAAGACCGTATTCGCCTAATCTTAAGTGATCGATACTCCCGCCCAAAAGTCGTTGATGCATTGTCAACTCATGTTCTCCATCAACTTTCAATGGTTCATCATGTAGTAAATCAGGTTTATTCCATACCATTAATATTTTGCATTTTCCATCTTCACTAGGAAACGGCATTCCCATATGATTAATTAAGTGTCGTTTAAGTGTGGAAATTTTATGGTCTTCATGTGCTTCCACTGTTGCCGGAAAATCAGTTGCTGCATGTCGTACTCTGAATTTTATCCGTTTTTCTACAAGCTGACTCATTTCTGTATCAATTGGAATAGATATGGTTGGTTCAGAACTCATGGATGGTGGAAATCGTATTCGGGTTGGATCAGGTGGATCGTTATCAGGAAAACTATCTTCGTTCTTGCCGTAAAACTTAATTGCGATATTTCGGAAGATATTACCCATCTTCCAATGAAAGCTACATGACGATGTGACATAATCTGACGGTAAAATGCATACGTGGCGAATAAGTCACGTTTTTTGTTCTGTTCTATGATTTTTTTCAGTGCGATGACTAACTAACTCACTGTATCCTTCAAAACCATCGAATGAAATTTTACAAATAATTGTATGTTTTGTGCTCTAGAACAAAACATTCATTATGATAAAAAAATGCTCTTCACAATTATATCAGCTGCCATCCCGATCAACTTTGACATCTGGTCATCGTCTACACTTAGCTTCTACCTAAGCAGACAAAAATTTGGAAAAACGCGTTTAAACGCACAATCGGGAACGCAGATTGTGAGTCACTAACGCTCATTAATAAAAACGCAAGAAACGCGTTTTTTACGCAGAATTTTCACTTTCCGAACGTGAAAATAAATAAAAACTCTAATTCTGATGGTTTAAACGCATTGACTTTCAATTCGTCGAATAATTGTGCGCTTTAACGCTCAGGGCAAGAGTTTTTATCCGTTTTCACGTTCGGAAAGTGAAAATTCTCCGTACAAAACGCATTTTTTTGCGTTTTGTTAATAAGCGTTATTGACTCACAATCGGTTTTCTCGATTGTGCATTTAAACGCGTTTTTCCAAATGTTTGTCTGCCTTGGTAGTTACGATACACGTTTATGACGATCGTAGTTCATCGTAAGACTTCGTGTGTCACAACAGTACACGAATGCAAAATATATTCGCCTTTTTACTCCAGAGTGATAGATACACGGCCGTTTACCGATGATAACCGACTTGGATAGTCAAGAAGTGATTTATTTTGCGTAAGCGCCAACGTAGCATAGCCATTCCATCCCCCTAAATTATATATTAAACGAATTGAAGCGGAATATAGATGTTCAATTTCTTTTTTTTTCAGTAAAAAAGAACCATGTTGCAATTGCACAAAAATGTTTTTTCTATTATACAGTATTTTTATACCGGTATTTTTTGAGACAGTTGCTGAGATATAAATATGTGTATATATATAGTTTTCGATTTTTGATAATCTGGTGCTAATGAAAGATCATCATACCGCTTTCGTTCGTATTTCAACAGTTAGCTATGTAAATGGCGAAACAACTTCAATCCTACCGTCTTTGGGGAAAAAATTTGGACATTTTGGTGCAACCCCATTATGATCTAGCATTTTTTTTCTTGACATTTATCAGGAGTAACTAACCCTTAAAAAATCTTTCCAATAGTTTCATAGCTAACTGTGCCTGCTTTTCAATCTAGTGAATATTTTGTGATAATTTCTTTTTTTATAATGATGATTTTATTACTGATGCAACATCACTAGCAAATAAGTGGCGAAGAACCGAGCAAATAGTTAAGGTAGAAAATGGATGTATAAACGAGATAGTGTTGTGGATAATATGGGACCGTGTAGTGCATCAGATGGAGGTTCATACTGATGGAAGACATGGCTATGAAACAAATATTTATTGGTGGCCATAGCACGAGATCACACCTAATCGGAAGTCGTAGTTCTTGCGAAAAAGATTTTTGAGAAAGAGAATTATGCATAATTAAATGAAATTTCTTCAAATCTACTGATTTACGTACCTAAACACCCAATTGTAAATGAGATTGAAAGAAAACGGTAAATTTAATGCTAAGTGTTCAGGTATCAGTTTGAGCATAATGCAAAATAATTGAATACCAATTATACATCTAATTTTGTTTTCTTAAAAATAAAAATATGCGTTAAAAGCTATTACCAATTCTTTTTAATTCAGTCGCTCTATTAAAAGATTGCTCTATCCAAGTATTATCACTATCTCAACCTCAAAATTTCTAGACGTCACCCCTAAATAGTTCACAGAAAAGTGTAAAGGAACCAACCCTGGTGTTTTTTTAAGTGATCCTTTTTAAGATGATAGTGAAAATACAAAGGGTTTTTTCTTCATGTCAACCACTTATTCATATAATAGTAATGAATGAAGTGTTAGGTAAAAAAGATTTCATTTTAAAATTAAATATCAAGTTACGTAGTGAATCCAATTAATAAAGTTCTTTAATTAAGTGTTGTTGAATAAAATGACCCACCCCTATTCTGAACCTTAAGTCCTCAAAGTGCAAAGATGGAAGCCTTTCGTCTGTTTTTTCTTTTCGAATCTACTGTATAAATCAATATACGTATAGATCCTGAATCATACATAAAAGCCATTACGTACGGTTATGGAGTTTCTTTCTGTCTCTTAACCCTATATGGCCGGCTACTGGAGAACTACTAGCGAAAAATCTTTTCTCGTGCCATTGGGCTTCTCTCAGTAACAATATACTAGAAATGTGCCCACTTGAAAGATAAGCCTTGTTTGGTACTTAATGGGTAAATGTAGCCTTTTTGTAACATCCGGCTGTAAGGGGTCAAAAATATTGGAAGTGTCAGTTTTTATTGCCCCACCAAATGTCAATAGTTTGTTATTGCTTTCAATCAGTTCTTTAATACTGAGGTGCAGCTTTTCTTTCTGCCTGTCGTTTTGAAGACCAGAACTGACAGATGCCTTGATTTATCCTAAAGCTACCACAAATTATGCAACATTGGCTATGTATCTACAGAAAATTTTTAACATTCCGGGAAATTCGAAGACGTTTCAGAGCATCATTAACTTTTTCGACCGGAATTACTATGCTGCATTCTGAAACGTCTTCGAATTTCCCGGAATGTTAAAAATTTTCCGTAGATACATAGCCAATTTTGCATAATTTGTGGTAGCTTCAGGATAAATCAAGACATCTGTCAGTTGTGGTCTTCAAAACGACAGGCAGAAAGAAAAGTTGCACTTCAGTATTAAAGAAATGATTGAAAGCAATAACAAAATATTGACATTTGATGGGGCAATAAAAACTGACACTTCCAATATTTTTGACCCCTTACAGCCGGATGTTACAAAAAGGCAACATCTCCCTTTTTCTCACATTGACGTGCCGAAGATTTTTGGTTTACTGATACAATAGATAAAGTGTCTCCAACCGAAAACTAATCGCTCTTTGACTCAAAAGTAGAATCTAAAGGAACACGAAAACTTAATCATTTATGTTTGGGCGCTCTTTTGGCACAAAGTGGGAGACATCAAACGTTTCCTTAAGAAAAGGTGTTATTTTCTTGAGCCTCTATGAATATGTGCTAAAATGTATGAAAAAATTATCGAAATGTTAAAAGAGCTGTGTGCTATCATTCTCAATCAAATTATAAATAAATACTCATTCAATGTGCTCAAAAGGCAACATCAGACCAGAGAGGGTTAATCGTTTTGGTGAAGGAAAGAAATATATTCGATTGTGTTCTTTTCTTGACACATATTTTATCAATGAATAGCGATGAAATACGAATAAGGAATAACTCAATCGAATAGTTTTTGTTATTAGCTTTTTTCAAACTACACACATGTAGATAGTACGAAGAAAATGAAGAGACTAATTATCATGTTTCTTGCTGCTTTGCAATTGGGCTTACATAAAGAGCTGCATAGATAAATATGAATATTCTTAGTGGAAGATTTATTAAGAGAATTGTTTTTGGTTGTCTTTGTCTGAGATGATATTATTCCAAATAACTCAGATCGACGCTTAAATCTTGAAGGCAAATAAAGGCACAGTATAGTCACCGATGCATAACAGAATTAATAGTAACGTCGATAATACAGTGTTGTTCTCTTTTTTTACATTTATTTGTGGTGTTTTTTTATTCATAGTGAATACAGCATTTGCGTTGACTTGTTTTGTGTGAGGTACTCTCTAAAAAATAACCGTTTCCCAGAAAACCAACGCAAAAAGGTTTGCGAGGGTCGGAAACCCTTTTCTTACTCTCGGGAACTGTTTCAAGGGTTTCCGAAAGCTCGGAAACCCATTTTTACCATCAAAAACTCTTAAAAGGTTTCCGATAGTAACAAACTCGTAAACCGAAAATGGTTCCCGAAGCTCGGAAACGCTTGGAAGGGTATGCGAGGCTCGGAAACCATTTTCGGTTTACGAGTTTGTTACTATCGGAAACCTTTTAAGAGTTTTTGATGGTAAAAATGGGTTTCCGAGCTTTCGGAAACCCTTGAAACAGTTCCCGAGAGTAAGAAAAGGGTTTCCGAGCCTCGCATACCTTTTTGCGTTGGTTTTCTGGGAAACGGTTATTTTTTAGAGAGTAGGATACGTTTTATTCGAGTATGGCTTATTGTTGAATAATGATGTTTCATTTTCTATCTATTTAACTGATAACCCATGTTACTGAGATTATGGCTGAGGATGTAGATGTGGCTGAATCTTTGACTGCTGACAAGCACAAATATAAACTAGCAAACCACATATAAACCACCTCCACCTCAATATTACTGCTACGTTAGTCAATCTTAGCTGAAATAGATTTGTCCACGTTTTAAATAGTGCAGCTTTTAGATTTTTAAAATTTCAATCATGATTAGTGCATGCAGGTGGGTGCTGGTCTTCTTTACAACAACACCAACACAGACACTTCAGAATTGCGATTTGAACAAAACAGATATAATTAAATACTTATCCCATGATTCCCAAAAATTTCTATACCGATTTAGACTCTAGATTTAAAATAGAAGGCTGGTTCTGAAATTTCATCTACACCGACACTATAGAAATCCCCTGATCTTTTAATCCTAGAGGTAGTTTGCAAGAAAACATTTTATTTATTTACCTTTTACGAGTCAAATAAGATTAAAGAGTATCGTTGAGTTCCACATTTCGACTTTAAAGGGACTAAACTAGCAACGTTTTATTTAAAGAGAATATTATTTCTCCATCTATGCTTTAATCTCAATCTCCGTTTTTTTTTAATTGTCATTCGAAAACATTCAATCAGTTGTAATTATAGAAATTTTATTTTGAAAATATTTATATTGAAATACCTATCTGGAATTTACAGATCCCATTAGTTTTACCGTCAATCCGACATTTAGTTTAACGAATAGTATGAAACACCAAAAAATGTAAAATTTGCGCAGAAGTTTTGTTTAATTTAAGAAGAAGATTAAACATTCGTATAATACGTAAGTTTAGTTAGATCAACAACATGTTTGCTACTTCATAATTACAGGTATCTTTGGTTGAATTCACGAAAATCAAAAAAAAGAACTAGCTAGAATGCGTTCCCAGAGCGGTCAGATCACGACTCGTTGATACAAAAATCTATTGAGTGAGAATGAAACTGAATTGGTACACGAACGAGTTATCTGAGATTGGTGATGAGTCCAAAATGGAACACATTCAGGACTTTGATAGAATGGTTCATCGGTTATTTTTTTCTTCAAAATAAAAAATAAATTCTTATAGGAGTTGCAAAAGATCTAAAGACAAAATGCACATAATCATCAACTTCGAGGTTTCCATAAAAAGGAGTTGGTACAATAACCGACACATGCCTCTATAGTGTGGGAAAGGGGTACATCTACAATTTTTAATTTGATTTGAAGAATTTGCAGAAAAATACGTTTCGACATGTTGTCTTTCGATAGCTATCATTATAGAATAGGCAACAATAACAACCTCACAACTTGGTTTGAGATACATTAGCTAGTGAATGTAGAAAAAGTCTGACAACTTGACTGCACACTAGATAAGTAAAAAATATATTTCATTGCCGAAAAGAGAACAACATAAAAGTGAAAAAATGTAAGAGAAAAAAATAAAATCAATTTTTCGCGTTACATGACAAAGCATCTAGAGTATCTTCACATCTCTCGATTGTTTCTTCAAAGTGTTTTAGTAATATAAAATGTGATTTGCATCGAATCATTATTGGATAATAGGATCTAAAAAGGGCTGAGGTGCATAAGACCACGAATTGGCCCTTTGATATTTTCTGTGACGAATCCTACTAAATTTTATATCAAAAAAAAGAGCACGCTGAGAAGAACATTTCGGTACCAAACTTATGAGATTTCGATTGAATTTTGAAGGCTAAGACTTATTAACAAAACACGCATTTTTCGACACTATAATCGAATAATTCAAAGGTGATCAGT
>OENT01000923.1:0-67583 GCA_900239685.1 Rotaria macrura
TACTGACGACGAATAGCAAATGTGCTACTTTCTCCTTCACTGTGGTATTTTTCATTCTCCGTTCTTTCAAATTCATTAAAAAGAAAAGGATCGACACATTAGTTACTCATAACAACAGACTGACGCCAAAACACATTCTGCCAAGAGAAAGGAAAGCAAAAAGAACGCTACTTTACGATACATTATGATCCGTGGTTGTTTACAAATGTTGGTTGCGCTTATTTTCAATTACTAAGCAACTACTTCAGATTGAGTAATATACTGTATGGTGCCACCTATTAGACTGGTCTTTTTATTCTGCCAAACTTCATCAGGTGGCTTCACAATGAGCATATCTTTTCAAGAATAGTTTATCAAAATAAAATGTATTGGACACTTCATTTGTCTTCACTTGCATATTCTGTTCTAATGGTGATAGTGTTTTCATAACCTTGGAAAGCTGTTGACTTTTAGGCTGCTCATGAAGATCGTTTTGGGCTTGCTTAGGAACCGCAAGTTAAGATTCTGTTTGCTACCCTCTTCTTTCATTTTAATGTCAATTCAACAAAGCTTCCTTCTGAAAGAAAAAAGCTTCTGAAATCCATATATATGGGTTCCACACAATACGCACCTAAACACAAAAGAGAAGTGAAACAAAACACTGGAAGCATAAAACAAAAAAATGATTAATCGTCTATCCTAACACTTCCTTTTCCAGGGCAGATATGGGCTTGATCTTCCCATCGGCTAAAAACACGAAGAAAAAATTTGATGAAACAAAGAAAGAAAACAAAAGAAAATTTATTGAAAAAAAAATCGCAACAGATCACATCGCTAACAAATGGAATTTAAAAAAACGTAAAAACGAAGTTGATGCTGTCCATATTTGTAAGGGAACCCGTAGACAAATTTAGCAACAAATCTTGAAAGAAGACTTATCCAAAAATTCGACATATCGTTAGGTATGGATTGTTTAGTCACTTGAACAAATAGAATAAGTAGTAGTTTTACATTGACTATCCCAATGTAAATTATGATATATTGATCGATAAACTTTGTACTATCCGTTCTGGCAAAGGAGGATCAAACCAATATGTAAGTCTTGTCGACAGTGTAAGGCTTACTTTGAATATAACTTAAATGGTTTCTGGATAAACTTAAAATGAACAACAAGTAAAAGTCTTTTGGAACTAATAATGTTCGATATACGAAGAATGGAATGTCAGTAGTGTGGTGAGTAAAACATGATTTCACGATTCTTGCACTCAATATTTCAATGGATGATGTGTTGCATTGAACAATTTTAATTTTGTTCGTAAAGTGCGATGAAATTATTGGCCATCGTCTTCTGCATGTTCAACAATATAATGGACGTAATCAATCCTCGTTGAAATAAGGAACAGACCATGATATCGAGGATATGATTTTAAGTCACTATGGGTAATACTACAATCTAATCTATACGTTTCAGGGTGTGAATGAGACTGTTAGTTTTCGTGCTGGATTTCCCATAATCAACATCCAACAAACCTCTACCCACACACCCGCTGTCGATTTATTTGAGGATCAACTGTAATTAAAGGTACTTCAACTGTTCTATTTCTGTTAAGCCATAACTAAGCGTCGGACTTTGTAAAGATTATTTGATATAAAAAGGATTACAAGAACAATGTAAGTTTGAACATGTTTAAGGCTCAAGAGTGTTAGAAAAAAAATGCAATTGCATCAGTGATTTACTGAAGAATCAACTACGTCTTTTCATTATCTCACAAATGAACGAATTACGCTATGAATGAATAAAATCGATTGACTTTCAAAAGGCGTATTTGTCTCCACCTTTAGAATTTTATAAAACATTTATGTCTACCAAGATATTGTAGAAATCGTTTTGTTTCTCTTTATCTGCGATGATGTCGCCTAAACTAAATAAATAGACAAATTAGGTGTCAAAGTTAAGAATATTTAATTTCACATGCCTTTTCTTCGGTCACAGTGCAATCCACCATGCACCTATATCAATACCATCAACCATTCACTGATTTGCTAATATTCTCTTACGATGAGCCATAAGAAGATTTTAGAAATTTCCAAAGTGACGTTCTCTTATCGAATAAGTAATTGCAAACATAAATGCTATGATGTACTGAATGTGAATTTCCTCTTCAGCAACAGCTGCATGCACACAAAGTCAAAACCTTCAACATACAACAATTATATCCATACCCCCTGAATTATTATATTGTGTTTCTTGAAAACTTCGATCCCTTGAACAATAATTATTTATAAAATTTCATGTGTTTTGATCGTAGACGTATATTGATTCATTTCAAATTTCTTATTCATGAAAAATGTTATTTTCCATGTTCGTCAGCTACATACAATATGCGTCAAATTTTTTGAACTATTTTCAATGCTTCAATTCAGTATGAAAACTGCTTCACAGTTGAAAGATGCAAACTTTAGACTGTATGCATACCATTTAGCACCCAATTATTGGAAGAAGTTTGTTACAATTTTTTTCAAGACTGAAAAAGTACAATTATTTCAATGATATTGTGACCAACAATGGTGTACACCTGCATACAGTTGTTTCTTTAATAATTCAGATTTTCTTTTTGCCTTTATGAAAATGTGACAGCGAACAATAGTTTTGTAGTAGAACAATCGTGTTCTCCCTCAGTATATATAATGAAGTCTATGCGAATAAAGTATTATGATTCAGAAATAATCATGCATCGAAATCTTAATAAAAAAAACAAACGATATCTATATTTTTGTACTCCATCCGATTGTAGCACTACTTGAAACAACGGATGTTAATGTGTCAGATTACATTCATCATTCTAAACATTTAAAGAAAGAACACGATGGAAAATTATACTTGACTAATTTATCTAAAATTTTTAGAATACCTCAAAATTACAAGTTAAAAACTTGACTTTCATGAAAACCAAAGAACCAAATTATCAATTCAGTAGGAAAGGCTCTTATTTTATAATTCTTGTAACTACATTAAAAGATGAGGTTTTCTAAGAGTTATAAAATGACTGAATAGAAGCAGTGAAAAGCCTTATTTAGTTTCTTGTGGAAGGTGCAATACAGACTCAAAGACGCATTCTCTAAGCAACAAAAAGTCAATGTTAAAGTTGGTCTGCTATTAATAGCCGCTAAAGAAATTAAGACTACAGATTAATAACCAATGTTTTTTCTTGGGGAAGTTGAGTGTAGTTTTTCTTTGATCCTAAGTGTCTTTGTAGAGAGATGGCTATAGTGCAAGAGTTATAATTCCACTAAGAATTATTTGACCAAAAAAGGAACTTATTTTTCAAAATAATCTTAAGCGATGACTTCTCGGTGAGTGGGCATTGAGGGAAGAAAACTTTCTCAATCAATATTACGATGATGTTTCGAATTAAAGCAAAATTCGGGGTCATACGTTTAGAAAAGTAGGAATCGCCTAAGATGAAGATATCAGTTTTCTCCATCTTTCATTGTTTGAACAATGCTATAATGATCGATCAATACTCCACGGCACGCTATGATCTCATGGGCGATAGTATCTACCTGTTCACTTGGACATCTACTCATCCTCCTCTTTTTCCTATTTTGGCATGTGCTACCCAGGCAGACATTTAACGGGTAGAAAAGCGTTTTAACGTGTTATTACAGCGTTTAAGACGTTAAACACGTTTAAAACGTGTTTTTGACTAGAATGTGCACTTTAAAATCGTTTTTATAGTTTTACTTAAATTAGTTCGGAAAAAACGGTTGAAAACGACCTGATTTCAGGTTTTTGGTCAATAAAACCGTTTTAACAAAAAAATTCTGTTTAAATTTATCGGTCGGAATATTAAAATGGTGGATCTATTGATACATCATTTTAATATATCAATCTATAATCAGCTCGTTCCTTTTGTACGCCAAGAAGATGAAATAAAATACAAAGTTCTGTAATAGAAGACTTTGACAATAAATGACGATGTCGAAATAATGAAAAGAGTACAACCATTTCAGAAATTGTATGCGAATGAGTATGACTATAGAATCTCCTTCATCTTCTTCTTGACAGCTTGTTTTAGAATCGTTTTATGCTGTTGTGATTTATTTATGTTTTCGTATACTAATAGAAGTCAAGTAGCCTTCTAAATAATTTATACTTCTATATAAAAAAACAAAACAGGATGCTGTCAAACATTGCCAGTATTCCACCCTCAGAGAAAACGAGAATTCACATATATGTACTGAAAACGTCATAGTTAATATTGTGAAAATATTAAAATTAATCCGTTCATATCTTAAAACAATATTAACGTTGAAAATATGGCTTGGAAATATTTTGTATAGAGTTATTTTAAATGTTTTAGCATAGAAATATTTGCATTTATTTCAAATGTAAATTCTCGTAATTTAAATTTATTGTATAAGTTCATACGCAATTCAAGATATATAGACATTTGATTTGCATATTGATAACAGTATAAACTTGACTCAATAGCATCAGGTAAGTGAAATCCAAAGTAACTAGTTCGAATCTGATCTACACCGGAAAAATAAAAAATCGTTTTGAATAATCGAGATGATTTCGACGAAACTATCATAAATACATTTCCCGATATCTATTGAAAAGATAATGTTTCAAGTCTGGCGAAGATATGTGAAGAAAATAAAGATCGTGTTCGAGCGTAGATTTCAGAGAAATTTCTTTTTCGTGTACGTTTACATTGGTTTCACCAGTTTTGCAATCTACGATAAAACAGTTAGTTACATTATCGTTTATGAAACATTTTTCGACGGTTTGTAGAAATTTTAGTGAGAAGAACCCAAATCGTTTAAAATATTTGATTAGTCGCCGAAAACGCGTTGAAATGCCAGAAAAACGTTTAAATTAGATTCTTGGTAAACTATGATTAACGTGTTTTTGGCGACTAGTCAAACATTTTTAATGATTTACATATCGGTGTATTTAAACGCCGTTTCAGCTGTTTCCTTTTCTGCCTGGGTAGCTCACGAATATTCTCGAGAAAGCAGCAATTTATTTTGCAACGAAAAATTGGTACAGCCAACGATCAAAATAGTATTACTTTAAGTGTTCATGTTTCAACTGTAAGTTTGTAGAACCATCTGGACAGTGCCAGCTGTTGAAGTCTCAATTTACTAGCTTCGGATAAGCTACAATTTTGTATCTTAAGTAATTTTAGAGAAGAATTTTTCTGAAGCATTGCATCAAGAGGATCGACACACAAATCACTCAAGGATTTGTTATTGAAGAGATGTAGTTCTTGAAGACATGAATTCGGATCAGAGAGTGCTTCGGCCAACAGTTCTACTCCTTTATTACCAATTTTATTGTAAGGTAGACTTAGTTTGACTAATCCTTTGTTCACTGTAATCATAGAAGATAGATACCCCATCACTTCATCGGAAAGTCTATTTGCACCAAGACCGAGATATTGAAGTTTTGAATTACTGTTCGATAATGTTTCAGTCAGAATTTTCAAATCACTGCTAGAAATACAATTGTTCGCAAGCTCCAATTCAGTCAACGAAGTATTTGTCTTCAGTACATTGGCTAGACAGACAATACCATCCGATGATATATTATTTCCTTCTAAGTCTAGTTTAGTGCACGTTTTTACGATCATAGCGCACTTTATAACCGTGGGTACGTCTTGATCTGTCAAATGTAGCCCAGACAAATTTGCAAACAAGCCAGTTATACAACGAGAAACAAGTTGTTCGAGTGAAACGTTGTGATACGTATCATTGGAAAATACAGGATTCATCGAAAGTGCTTGTCCAAAAGTTGGAATTACCTAATACCAAAAATATGGAATAACAATTGATATGTTCTTTTTGTTAATAAGTATGCTAGATCATTCTGATTTTAATAAAAATATATCCTAGGTATAAAATTATGCTTATCTCAAGCTGTTAAGTACTATAGAAAATATCAACGTATGTTTTGATCATAAAATAAAAGAGTGCCCTGGGCGTCTGACCATTATGATCGCATTGCTATGAACACTCACCTCTAATGTTGTACAAACGGAGATGGCACGAGAAGTATTTGACGAGATATGATGCTTCCACCATATGTATAGATAAAAACTGATCATTTAAAATTTCCTATTTCATCCTTGAAGCTACAATGAGTAATTTGGTAATGGTGGTTTACTATCTATTTCATCTAAAGAAAAAAGAACACTTGAAAATTAGTGCTCGATTTACGCACTGTGAGATTTAATGCATGTCCCGTATAACCCAAAGCAACTGAAAAAAATTCTCGAAAACGTCAATAAAAGAATGATTTCATATACTTATGTCAATTCTTTTCAGACTTCTGCTAGATGTGAACATTTGGTGCATCTGAAGTTAGGTGAACGTGTAAATAACTTAAAACTGACTGAACAAAATAATTATCGCTTGTGACACATTCCCAAACGGAGCGATACGGCTAGTAAGTTTCCTATGGTAAATAGGAAACCAGCAGTGTGTTTTTGTTACTTTATGATTCGACTTACTATTTTTATAAATAAATGACATACAATGTATAAAAACATATTGATTAACTATGAATGTAAGCGAAGATAGACGTAAATTAGTATGGAACTATTTGAACAGTTACATGCCAAGAGCCACACATACAATACACATCCTGAAATTGAATGAATGCTTGTCGGATATTCCTTAGCTAACAGATATTGCACTTTCAAAGAAAAAATATCGCATACGTAATTGCTATTCTAAACCTACTTATAGATGTTGCTCAGTTTTAATTTAGAAGAGGGTAGCGAAAATATTACTTAGCTATTTTCACATGTTCAATGCTCTCACGAATATCGGAAAAGTTCTTGAATAAAAAAAAACGATAAGAGCCCGAAACAATTTCAAGAAAATGGTAATGCATGCATGATTATAATAAGTTGATATGCTGTACTTATTCATACGATTTGAAACCTATCTATCTGACTGCTGAAGTAAGATCCAATGATTTCATATCTTGATACTAGTGGAAAGATATAATAAATTAATAAATGATTTAGCATTGTGGAAAATAAAACAATGAAAGTTCGTAATGCGCTTGTAAATAGGTTAAGGTCCAATGGATAATATCTTAAAGACTCCTATCTTTGGAGCCGTATCGATTCACCAGCCTTCTACGCATGGTTAGACTTAAATCAGATGGCACTGAAGAACCAATCTTCGCTGAAAAAAACTATGAATTTAAACTTCATTCTTCGAAAAAAATCAAATAATTTCTAAAAATATAAAACAGTACCGCGTTTGAATCGCTGTTTGTTATTGAAGATGTTGTTGCTGGAACAGTTGATTCGATCATAGTAGCCGATTCATCGGAACTGCTCTTGACAAGCATTGGTTGTAGAAGAGGAAATTTGGATTCGATTTCTTTTAATTGAATGATATGAAGACCAGTTGCAGGGGATAGACACGAAATCACTTCAAATTGTCGAGCCGCAAGAAGGAGAATTTCTTCTTCGGACTGAAAATAAGAATGGTTTTGAATGTTTTTGCCACTGATGCATTCGATGGCGAACATAGTCCTTGTGCCTGTATTGCCCAAAAACAGCTCGTTTTCCAAAACATTAATGGCTCCTGTACACGAAGAGAATCCCCACCAAACAACAGTTTTACCTTTTGTATACTGCTCGGACAGGTCCAGCTTGATACCTCTATACACAGTCGTACGTTTGGACTGTAGTCGAGAAAGTGCAGTGAGTATGAGCTTCAGATAATAAAACCATGGTCTCAACTTTTGCCTATCGGCTGACCGTAATGTAGTATTTAACACAACATAAAGGCATTGGTCGAGTGGCTCCCAACCCATAGAGTATAGCATAATCGCAGCTGACTCATCACGTGTCAAGCCATCCGATGGAGCTTCACAATTTTCTTTGGCAACATAAGCATATGTTTGGATTGCTGGTAGAAGAGAAACAAGTGGCTCGACGGCTTGCTCAAGTTTGACCAAAGGCACGTTCTCAAAGCCACTTATGGGCATCAACATTTTGCTGTGTTCTTCTGCGAGATCAGTGATACGCCGCGCATGTTGTGCAATTGCTACACTGGAAGGATCAAACTTAAGATTAATTGCTAATGCCATTGACGATTTGAACAATGAACTGATACCAATTACAATACTTGCTAGGGTCTACTGTTTCAACACTCCTCTTGTAATTCGTTGCTTGATAATATGCGTTATAAGTGATGATAACAGGTGCACTTTTGCTTTTATCTAGTCAACAAACTAAAGTCGTAAAAACGGCCCATCGAAGTAATAATGTTATTCAGAAAGAAGTTTCACGACGTATCCAATGTGAATGTAGGTGTGGATACAATTTCTCTTCATCCAAAAGTTTCTCCTGTGAGAATCTCTAGACTCATAAATAGATTAAAATCATATTCGGGAGTGACAATACAGTTCTGATAGAGATCATAACTTAAATCTTACCCGCTCAGTATAATACTCTTTATTTCAAATCAAATCTCATTAAAAGAGACTACTAGTTATGTCTCAAAATCAGGTCTCAAGTTGTCCAAATTAGTGGAATCTGAGAGAATCTTAATAGGATGAAGAAACACAACTCAGTGGATAAAACTGTCTGTTATGTTATGAATGATAAACCATAATACATGTTTTGTTTTGTTTATTTCCGTTTCTTTCTGCTAGGCCTTCTTCAGTGCATACCTTGTTTCACTTCTAAACTTTCGTTCTTTTCTTTTGATCGAACAACTTTTAATCGTTCTCTTTCATCTTGAGAAGCTTAAAAACATAGGATGATATTATATGCTTAGAAAATCTATTGTTTTTTTTTATTGCGCAGTTTAGTTGTGCGCAACGAGATATAACTGAATTGGATAAGAAAAGCGAAAAGAGAATAAATATCAGAGGATACACATCAACCTGAAAATACGGACCTGACACTGTCACTCCATCTTCCTTATCTCTGAATCTCTGTCAGGAGTTGCGCAGGAGCATTAACATGATTATAGCGAACACGCAATTCATTTTTTATTATTGCATCAATGACTACAAACGTCAACGGACACGTAAGTGAGGGGTGGCAGAATTCTCACAAGCAGAATTCGAGAATTCTGTATCATACAATATTATCCATAGCTACATCTTCTCCCTTAGCAGAATTCGAGAATTCTGTATCATACAATATTATCCATAGCTACATCTTCTCCTTTAGCAGAATTCTGCATCATATTATGTCCCTCCATCCACACTAGCCTATGTGAATAAAGCAGAATTCTGCTTAGAATTTTGATTGTGCAGCAGAATTTTGTCTGAACTATGTTCCTTAACAAGTGATTTGTGTGACTTTTTGATATCGATTAGGAGCATTTTGTAAACTTGATCTAGAAATCTTGTGATGAGTAATTAAGATTTCAAGAGTATCGTCGGATCGGTGAGGAAGATGTGTAGTAAGTGAACGTGAATAACGATAGTATGAAACAGAATTCTGCTGGGAGATAAGAATTCTGGTAGTGATATACAGATATAGAAGCATACTAAGCTTGCTTACAGAACGAACAAAATTCTGAAAATGATGTATACGTATCTATAGATACATGTATATGTATATATATATATATATGTAAGCGCACTATGCTTATTTAAAGAACGAGCAGAATTCTTGAATTCTGCTTGTGATGAATTCTGCCACTGCTGCCATTTTCGGGCGCTTGAACGCATTTTTGAAAAGTTTTCTTTGCTTGGGTATCAACATCTCAGGTTCTTCCACGATACGATTCAGCACCAATATTTGGACTCAGTTTATCGAATGCTCGTTCTTTATGCTCCTTGGATATTCTACGGCTGCTGGGCTATCATCGAGCCATGGGTAGATCCAGCGATTGAAAATAAAATTCATTTTATCAAGAACCAGGCCGATTTAGTGGAATACATTGATCCATCTGTTTTCCCAGAACGACTTAACTGTAGTCATGCTAATTTTGGGTATGTTCCACCGACTATCGAAGATCAAGCAATACAAGTTGCATTACGTGCCGGTATCGAGGCCAAAGCAGGGATGTAAGCAGCTTACAAGAAAGCTTTCCAACAATATCTAAGTAACACATTGGATTTGGCTTGTGGCGAAGAAAGTCACGATTTACTAACAGAGAGACATATTGCTGCCATGCGATTCGTTGACACATTTGAAAAGGTGATTCCGTATATCGGCACTCGAATTCGCTATCATCTCACTGGTGTGATAATAGAATCTGTTTTTTCAGATGACACACGATCGACTTCGCAAACAGAACACAAACAATAGTCAGAACATTTTGAAATAGATTTTGTGATTATATTTTGTGTAGTTTTCTTTGTGATAAAGTTTTTAATGCTTCTTCATGCATCTGTATTGACTATTGATAATCGGACGATAAGAATCGATGCATTTTGAGACTGAACAACTTTCAAATGAAGCCGCGTTGGTTGCATCAACTAGACATCAAATAGAACAATTTGCTAACAGTGATGCTCATGATACAGTTCACGATTTTTGCTACGTTCTTCTCTTTATTCTTAGTCTTCTTGGTGCTCTGAGCAGTTCTCAGTGATATAGGGTGTAAGTCACAAATGAATGCCTCTATACTCCATCCATTTAAACATCTAAATTTCTGCACACTCACCATCAACATAACTACAATAACAACACAGTTATCCTTGCCGACCGAAACTAAGAACCAGGATCACTGTCATGATCGCCATCTATATAGATGGACGAACCTCCTTGTTCTTGTTCTCATTTCTCTGCCTTCGAAGCAAGTTTAATTCAGTGTGCAAGACGTTTTTAGTTTTTTAAAGTAAGATATTGTCTTGAAAACTGAAGTAGAACAGAACGTAAGAATTATTGACACTCTATAAATTATCAGTTTTATAGTTATGATGTTTGAAATTTGATACTCCTTTTCTATTTTATGGATGAGCACGATGATGTTGCTTTTTCTTAGAAAAAAACGACGTGACTAACTGTTTTTTATCAAAAGATTTCTGAAATAGGTTTCATTTGTATCTTAATTGAAGCAGTTCAACACACGTTTGAGATGGATCGTATGAAACATTTTTTCTATTCAAACGCAAAGCCCATAAATACAAGGCCCAAACCAATTAAATATTTGTCGAAGATTCGATTCGAAATGAAAACGCACGCAAATGCATATTACGTGAAAAATCAGATAAAGCGTATTGGTATTTACATGGAATAACACATCATTTGCTCTTCGTAAAAACAAATTCCAGTGACCAAAGGGTCGAAGTCATACACCACATCTCTTGATACGAAAAAATGCGGAATTCTGTGACTGTGTGGATATTTTAATAAAAGATACTTCTGTTTCATAGTTTTACTGTTTGGTATATCTAATGGAAAAAGAATGAATTCGAAAATCGTATGTTCCTCAATTGAGGAATTATATTTCTGGTGGGTGAATTCAATTGATAAGTGATTGAAGTATGCTTATAGCTATTTATTAAAATTATTGGGTTTGTGGTTGCGTTTGTCTATTGTTCACCTGAATTCATTTCTGCACCGCCATCAAAAAATGTCACTAATTGAGTTAGCCTTGCTGCAGATACTTTCAACTGAAATTTAGCTAAATCTTGTCCAACACACTGCCGATGACCACCTCCAAATAGTATAAATTCATAGGAATGATGGTTTCGGTCTCCGTTTAAGAATCTTTTAGGATAGAAGAGATTTGGATTAATTGACCTTAATGGATTATCTTTTGCTAGATTATGGAATAGAATGAGTACTTGGTCTCCTTTAAACCATTGTACCACTATGTGGTAGACAATCGTCGGCGACTAATGTTCGAAATGTCATAATTTCAGGTGGGCAATAACGTAGTACTTCTTTGAGGACACAGTCTAAATACACTAGTGAATCAAGACAATCAAGTGATAATTGTCGTTGATCACTGTTATTATTCATTTCTTCTTTAATCTTCTGTTGTACTCGTAGATTTTTGCTCATTAAATGAATGAACCTTGCCCTAGCCGAACATCTTGTAAGCAAGATCTTATCAATATTGAAAAGATAATTTGTATGTATATATCTTAGCTGTATCAGATATATCTGTACCTAAGATCTTGGCAAGATCATGAACAAGATATCGGTTACTATTATCCTCTCACAAGATCTTGAGTAAAACATAAAGCGGCATCATTCGTATATTTAGATGCTGACTAGTAGCCATTCGCCGTTCTGTTATACACATGCAGTAGCGTTGTGAGCATTCCCCGTTCCCAAGCGTTCCGTTCCTAAGGAATGGGAAGGCATCTCAAATTTCGTTTTCCAGCATTATTTTCATATAGGTACATTGCGCTATATAATTTGTGATATTTTTATGCATTTGTTTAATGCGTTTTCTGTTACAGCTCTCGGGACCAGAAACCGCCGTTCCTAGGAATGGGACACACGATGGTCCTCTTGATTTCAATCTGAATTTTAGGCAGAAAAATGGCAGTGGATTTCAAACTGAAACGAGGGTTTAGGGAATCTTTAAAATTCAACAGTCTATACGTGCAAAATCAGGCAAAACAGGGCATACACCTCATTCATTCGACTCGTCTTCTCGACAAAGGCTTTCTTTTTAAATCATTTCTTTGATAATAGCCTTATATAAAACTGTTTGCTCTTCTAAATGACTATGAATTAAAACTAATTAATTAATTAATGGAATGGTAATTGGTGAATATCTTTCAAACGATATGATGAAAGAAGTCTGAAAACTATCCAATAGACTGTGGAGTCCAAGCTACATCTATGGTAAAAATTTCAATCAGATCGAATTCCAAAAACATTTCTTCGAAAAAACTAGCTTTATAAATAAAAAATTCTGTGTAGAAATAAACTCTGCTATCGTGTCATAATAGCGTGATTCTGAGCGAGGATTTATAGGATTTGAAATCTTTTCAAACCTTTTGTTTGATTATGACGATATCTTTTCAGTAGTGTGTTCATACTGCATTACGCCGCCAAAAAATTCGCCACATGCCTAATAAACTCAGTTTATATAAGAGTCTAAACACACTCAAAACAGCTAGCTAGCACAGCCTCGTTGGGGCTAAAATGTGGAACTCACATATCTATAGCTTCATATGCTAATAGAAAACACAGAAAATGTACGATGACGAAGTTTTTCGCATCGTCTTTCTCTGATAGGCGCCCTATTTTTCATTTTCATTGTTGCTATTCACTCGTTAGTTTCCATTTTTCGTTGTTCGTTTTTCTTAATTTAACATTTGTTTTATTAAAAACATTGGAAGAAGCGGCAAATAATGGTGTGATATATGACGATAATAGAATGCTGGTTGCTATGTCTTTAGTGGATTCATACAGTGGTTTCTATTGTCTGCAATGAGGGGATAGGGAGTGGGCGTCCGTAACCAGAGATATGTCTGTTACTGGGGAGGAGGTATTGGTACCCCTTACGAAGGGCGTCTGGAACCCATTTTGGGAGAGCCTGGAATCCCCTGAGAGGGGTCGGATCCCCATGAGGGGCATCTGAGACTCAGGGACTATGTCTGTAATCGCGGGTGGCGGATGGCAAGCAGAAAAAATCTCATTCTTAAACTTCCACTCACTATTTTCTTCGAAAATATATTTGAGTTCCACAAAAATGTTACATAGATATTTTGTAGCTCCAAGAATCATCTCCAAGAGGTAATATTCAGTTTTCAGAAATAGTGTTTCAATTTACAGATTTTCATATTGATATGCTTTCAGTTGAAGTTGATGTCTTGTTTTGAAACACGTCGCTAACACTAATTTTTTAATCATAAATCTGACAAACAAGGATTTTTACGCCAGTTTTTTTAGGCTGTCTAGATCAAATTAACAAGTGAGCAGAGTAGAAAAATCAGCTATAGATTAGCTCATTGCGTATAGATAGATGCACTTCAATTTTGCCAAGTCACGCCGCTAACAAATAATTTTTTCTCATATACCGTTGAATTCTAAAGTCACCAAGGCAACCCACATCCGAAAAGGACCTAAATATATGTAAATGTACTATAGAATTGTAAATTACGGTGGAGTTTCGGTTTAATCAGCTGTGTGCTGGGTTTTGATTGGCAAAGGCTTTATCAGATGGAAGGCTCTGTCTAAACATTCTAGTCATCCGTGCTCTGGAAAAATGGATTCTTTGTCTCTAGAAAGTTCACTTTGAAAAAAACGAATCCCATAGGCTAGAACGGGAACGTATCTCATTTTCAGTGTCTATCAAACCAAGAACTAGAAGTTTGATTGACATGAACCGAGAGTTGTAACTTAAGCTCTGAGTCACAAAAAAGAGAATTTTGAATCTTGTAGATTCATATAGTGAACACGTGATCGGCCTAGTCATGTCAGCGTTCCCGTTCCTTGGGAACGGGACGGCACCTCAAGTTTCGTTTTAAGCATTATTTCGATACAGCGATAGTGGCATACATTTTTTCTGACAATTTTATGAATTTTCGCAACGCGTTCCTCGTTCCCCGTTCTTGTAAACGGAACGCCAAAGGGACACCCCTAATATGCAGTCATATATAAACAACATGATTGGCAATAGGAAACATTTATTTCAAAATATTTTTTTGAATACTATTTCTCGATTATTAATTATTCGTGAACATGCTTATATCGATCGATGATTGAGAGAGAATTATCCTGAAGTGGTCTCACAGAGATGTGGCCAGCGAAAAGCTAGTCAAGTCCCAAGATCTGACTTGCTCGAATTGTTTGGGAGAGAATGAATAAATTGAAAATAATTGAAAATAATATCATAGAATGTTGTTACAGAAAAAATTAAAAATGCGCTGCACTGTAGGTTCGAACCACGTTTTCAGGATGTGACGTATAGAGTGTCGCAGATCGCGACACATGCAACACGTTCTATCTTAGTACGTATCCAAGATATTATAGATTCGTATCTAAGATCTTACACATCTGTACCCAAAATCTTACATATCTGTAACCAAGATCTTACACAGCTGTACACAAGATCTGTAACAAGATCTTGGATGAAGATAATCGTATTATCTTGTACCTAAATTTTCAAGATCTTTTCACTTATCTGTACCCAAGATCTTGGCCAAGATCTTGCTTACAAGATGTTCGACTAGGGGATTATCTCAACCACTTTATCTCGAAGTCCTGGATTCTGATTGATGCATTAACTTTCAAGTGAAGACACACATAAACTTTATACCGTATTATTTCTATAGTATAGACGGGGTCTTATTGTTTCGCTTTAATAGTTATACGGTTTGTAATTCGAGAATTTATAGGTCCAATTGACGAATAATAAATATACTCTTATGCTGAGAGCGCCATCTGTTTGTACTTTTTGTTTTGTTTAATCATGGTTATCTTTTAAATAGCGCAAACGGGAAAATGTGATAAAACGGTTAAAAAAGCTTCGAACCGAACCGAAATCATTTCGATCGGTTCGGTTCGGTTACGTTAGAAATCGACTTTAGTCGCATCTCTGCTCACTCCAGACAAAGTCTGAGAACATCGATTGAGCAGCTTTGGTTGTCCCTCTCGTGCAGTGACTCATAGATGGTCTTGGTGAATTCAATGCTTGCAAATATGGTTTTTATTAGGAATATTCAAAATACGAATAAAATTATAATGCAGTGAGGAGCAAGGGAAAAATCGTCAGATTTCTTGAATAAATTGGAATTTCAACGAAATACACGCTTTAAAAGTGTAAACTATACCAAAAATAATATTCCATAGTAGTGATTCGAAGTCAATTTCAGATAATCTATTTTCGTCTGATTTGGTGGCCTTTCAGAAACACATATTTCAGTTGCTCTAAACCTACTTCGATTGCCTTTTGTTTACTGTAGCTAGAATGAACAAAGTGGGTCGAATCAACGAAAATCCCACAATGTGCTCCATCATTACCGACAACAACATCACCTGCTTCTGGACTTGTTACTGCTCTGCCATAATTCAAAAATTCTTTAGCTAAATGTCCATTTTTATTTCCTGTTAATGCATAATGAACCAATTGATTGCATGGATAATCATTGTAAGATGCACCAATCTTGACCAAATATCGAGCTCGTTCCACGACTGTACTCATTGTAGAGATAATATGAATCGATAATCTAAAATTAAAAACAAGTTTCAGTCTATCTTGTTTATAATTCTGATCGAAAAAGCTAAAAAAATGCTTTCACTTCCGGTTTGTTTCGAAATATACCTTTTCATGCATCCAATTATATGTACCATTTTATACATAATTTTCTGTACGTCCTTTTTTACGCCCTATTCTGTAATACTAAAGTAAGAAATAAAGAAAGGCGTGAATGTGCATAGAGACGAATAATGTTCACAAATTTTTGGGAAAGCAGCATCAGGTACAACATGGCGATACAACTATCGAAAGACAATTACGTTGCAAAGTTTAAAAAGCATTTTGAGCAATAGATTTCAAGATTCAAACTTTATGTGTCATAGATTGTGATATTTTGAATGGACGTGCACAAAAACGCACAGAGCAGGCGTACAAAAATACTTACTGAAAAGGGCGTAAAATAGGACGTAAAAAAAGAACGTATAGAAAGAATGCAAAGACGCAATTTCTTCGTTTATGGTTCATTCTTAGAAGTTTTTAAATAATTTATTTTTTAAAAAAGCCAAATATACAGTGTATATATATTAATTGCATAGATTTAACAGCAACTACGGAAAGATTATCTTTTGAAATTTTTATTATTATGATCGATGTTTCAATTTTATTATCATTTTGAGGATATAATCTACATTGCAAGATAAAAAAAATGATTATCAAGATCTACTAAATGAGTCTAGATTTTTTTAGAATATTAGGAATTTTGTGGAGAGAAATTGAAAGAATATATGAAGATCTGACACTGTTTTAATCAGATTATAGAACGCCTATAGGTATGAAAACACTAAAATTCGATATTGTGAAAAGATACAAATATTTAGCGAGCGAATTGGGATTGATGTATGGAAATATTGAACATATAGAGACATCACAAACATGTATATTTATATAGTGAAAGTTTCAATGAAGTATACAACTTTGCTCATTTAAGGTTAAGATGGGTTATTATATTTATTTCAGCTTTCTGTTTTGATCGGCTTTTTTCTATTATTGTGCTGATATTTTCATCCTGCTGGATATATCAATAGTGGTACTATTCTTATTGTCACACTCAAAGCAGCTGATTGCCCACCCAGCGATAACTAGAGATTTCTTTACCAGAAGTCATTATGAGTGTCTGTCTCTATCGACTACAGACCAGTTTTTCCGATGTATGTTATATTGTCTTCCTTTGATATGGCAATGTACTGCTCATGATGTGACTTTTGAAAATGCATCAGTGGCTGATGTTAAAACTGTGGTGCCTTCATTTCTATGATCACTAGTATTAAAACTATTCTCTAACTTAAAATTGTGAGTATTTGTGGCGTTGCGAGGGGGCCATCTAAGACTCTGATCTGAAGGTGGCTCCATTCGTAGCAGTGCACGGTGCTCTTGCAACAGAGGACACATTCGTCAGATAGTTTTTTCAATATTTACAGATGGATAGTAAGAACAGCTCAGCTTATAAACTCTTCCAAATGACCAGCATTGCATCCAACGCCAGTTAGCCTCAGTGTCTATTGATCCAGCCCCAAACCACTTACACAAGATACTCACCGATGACGAACACTCAGCATTAGTAATTGGCTTAGATTTTACCTATCAAATTTCATCATTTGAAGAAAACACACATATCAGTGATGTTGAAAATTTGTTTGTGTTATTATTGGAACGTTTGAGAGGTAAATATGATTGGAAGGAATGTTAGGCAAATGAAAAGACAGCATAGAATCTAACAACAGATCCATTACATTATGCTGCAGAATTAAGATCTATAGCGGATAGAGTCAAAATACAGCTTTTTTACGAGAGGAGGGCGACTCATGGGTTTATCGCATCATTGGGACGACAAGGTGGGTTATCAGAAAGATGACATCTAGTCAATTTTTGTGTGAGAACGTCAGGTGATCGCGTAACATTTGACAGATTCGTACTGGTATAGATGAAGGTTAGACAAGCATGGACAACCACAACCACACACACTCATGTGAGCTTTATTCACCAAAAACAAGAAAAACAGTTTCCACTTTTTAGATTGAGCAAGAGAGAGAGAGCGAGAGAGAGCGAACGCGAAGACAAAAGACAAAGAACAAGTGAATCATCTCTCTTATCCTCCTCTTAGAAGAACACGAAAAGATATGAACATATACAACTATACGAACATGCATAACTATGTAAGGAGGAATGGAACGAAGAAGAATGGTAGCTGACTTAGATATCGTTAAGAGGAAAGCGAGAAGTCGCTTACACCTCACATCCTCATCTCGGCTCACTACGTTATATAGTAAATATGACGATTTGATGGCTATAACAGAAAATTTAAGAAAAGATGCAGATCGTAACACCTGAGCAAATTTGAAAAGCATTATTTTTTATTCAACTCCGATAGTATATTCAGAAAACTTCTATCTTTACTTTCCATCATTATAAATGTATTGTTTCTTCTCATTGTGTTTATAATATCTTGTTAATGAATGAATAAAAATAAAAAGAGAATTCTTAATTGAAGTTTTACTAACGACAATGTTTCTATCGATATGCTCAACTTACATTCGACTTAAACTTGAATAACATGGGTTGTATCTATGGAAATATACAGAATCTGAATCTACACGCTCGTTTTCAAGCTGACGAAGTATAAGAGGGAATACGAAATCTGAAATATTCTATTCATTCTCCATCATTGCCATTATCCAATGAAACATAATGCATCAAATTTGATACGAATCAACTCTTTTGATAACTGTTAATTGTTCGAAATATCATTTAGCATCGCAAAAATAGAAGCAAATCACCCTCAAAGATCAAACTTTTTCAGAAGAGCAATATCGTCAAAATAACCGTGATATTAATTAAGAAATGAGTGAAACAGATCCAGTCTAACTTTGTTCAATTAATGCAATAATGAAAATAATAAGGATTGCCAAGAAAAATAGCTTAATCAATAGAGAAATAGCAATTGTAGAAAGAAAAAGACGATCAGTATTTCTAACTTCAATTAAGTTATCATTATTCGATTCTACTTCTTGTGTATGTTTTTCCGATTATTCCTAAATGTATACAATGATAATATCTGATTTATATAATAAAGATGGCTGTTAAAACATCTATTAATATCTTATAATGATATGTTTGTTCACAGCTAAACGGCGGATCAAGTTTTTCCAATTTTCTTTTGCCTTGAATAAGCTTTTTTACATTGTGTTAGACTTATTACAGTAATTTATCTGATACAGCATGATCATAAACTAGAATTGAACTCTAGTCAAAACTTTGTTCGACATTATATTCATGCCCAAGGCAAATCAATAAAATTGAATTCTAAAACAAAAATTTTTAATTCTCATTGGCGACCTAGCGTATGCTCCTAGGCGTGAAAGAAAAGAGAACATGGATATAAATACATACAACTCACATCCACACCCTTGAAAGATATAGTTCGTGAAATTTTTAATTATCCTATAACTAATATCTACCACAGGATCCAGTCATTCGAATTCTGTAAATATTGAGATTTTTTCGTTTTCAGTGTTCAAAAACTTTTCACAACTGTTCTCTTTTCTTCAACATTGGTTATAACAAATCTTCAGTTTACTTTATATTAAAAAAAATATTTTTTTAGTAATCCACAAAAAAAGAGCTTACGCTAACGAAAATTCGAAGTCAAAAAAAAAAAATAATCATTAACTTATCATTCAGTAACAAAATATCCAATTTAATCATGTAACTTGTGTCTGACCTTGATATATATACAAGCTATTCTTTTTGCTTCACTTACTAATCAAACATTTATCTAGTTTGAGTAACGAATGAATGTCAGTCAACTGATATAATGATCCATGCATCTCCTGTTCTTTGTCGGTGTTCCAATAAAATCATTCGATTACATCAAGGAACGTATGTTTGATCTAAAACGATCAAGTAATTTAAAATACGTAAATTATCCTTTGCTATAAATACAACTTACTAATTGAACAAATCGTTTTTCAATTTGACTGATGGTTAAATTGGTACAACAATATATTTAAAGCAAGAAAAATTTTTTAAATGAATTGCTTGTATATTTGTGCTAGTACAATAAAATACTCATTGAAATGATGCAGTACGTTTGAGCTAAAACCGTAAGAGAAATCTTCAAAATAAGAACGAACTATAACTGGTTATACAGTTGACTCACAGTAATTAAACAGCACGTATAGTTGATGAATAAAAAATATTAGTTTTATTTTTGTCTCAAAGAAAAATATTAAAGAAAATGAATTGGAATACATCAAAATACATGTCAACATAATTTACTACTTCTTCTGTATTATAATGTGCACGCCCTACGAAATTATAAATGATTAAAATAAATAAATGTTCTTAAAAACTAACCATAACAATTAAATAGGGGTTTGTATAGCACCATGCACCCATTCCTATTCATTTTGTTTCCGTAAAAATGAATATTGTCCTTTTCATTTTAAATGAATGAGTTCATTAGGTATCAACTATTTAATACTCTACTTGTTGCAAGTGAATGGCTTCTACATTCCCTATTTTATATACTTACTTACTAAATGTATTATTTGTTCATTTGCTGTATTTGCCGTTATTTAGTAACATTTATTGACATTATTGCATATCTTTTTTTATGTGAAGCTTTTATAAATAATCATCTTTAAGAGAAAAAAATTATTTTGTGCTATCATATACGAGACGAAGTAAAACTAGAATGATATAGAAATATATATGGATGAAAAGATAGAGAAAAGAATGACTTTGGTCTGAATTATATCCATAGGTGTTTTCATGTGTCATTTTAGTCCGGCAATCATTCACAAATGTCAACATGATACTTTACTGTTAAGAAAGGAGCAGCTGATGTATGATCACTATTCACAAGTAAAAAGTAACAGAGTGGATCATATCTGATAATCGAATATTTTCGTTGATGTTTAAGATGTAGTTTATGTAAAATGTGGTAGGCTATACTGCGACTTGTTCAGTTGAAACCAATGTACCATAATTGAACTCACATATAGAAATGTGATATCTTTGAATACATTTTTGGTCATCAAAATATAGAATACAACCATTCAAAAGTCATATAACAGATTGGATTTAACTGATAGTGTATTGTCAATATGAAATGAATAAGAAAAAATAAGAATGATAATAGATANNCACAATTACAGTGAAATACGATGGTCGTGACGGGCGATCGTTTACGAATTGTCGTATACGAGATCATCACGGGCAAATGCGGCCGTATTTAGGATGGTCGTTTACGGACCATTGCAAACGATAGCGTAACGGTCATGACAAACCACCCGTATTTCAATCGTATTTACCATACGGTGTCAGACCATCTCAGAACACATTTTACTAGGATACTTATGTCTTTTTTCTTAGTTCTTGTTCGAACTGTACATATTATTGCGTTTTATTTTTATTCTGCTCTCCTTCGCATGAATGACAGCGCCCTCTCTCCTACTCTGTAATATGCGCATAAATTACACCAATCACTGTATATATGTGATTACAGCAGCTCGAATGCTTTATTTCTCTTCTTTGGCCTTGTCTACAATAGAAAATTTAATGCGAAATTAAGAAAGATGATTGGTCGAAAATTAAATTCACTTTTAATGCGGTTTCAGAGTCGCATCAAGTTTTAATGCACCAATCCAGAAAGAACTTGATCCACTAATTAGAACAATGAATATGCCTCGATAGAGTCGCTTTATATCATCGATAGATAGATGTTTTAAACATGATAAATGAACTATAGAAAGACAGAGGCGACGATTTTTCGTGAACACGTGCAAGAAATATTCAGTTCGACTACATCATAGGGGCCATTTCTCAGTTCTAATTGATGCATTAAATTTATAAGTGTAGACGCATGTATATTTAATTCAAATTTAATCGGCATTAAATTTTCTAGTGTAGACAAGGCCTTTGTACATTTTATTTTCTTTTAGGTTATGTTAGGGTATGGAGTCGACTAACGGTAACTAGAAGTTATTTATATTATTTAATTTCAAATTTATGTTTTTACTCTACTTAATATTTATCATATTTTAGATTCTATTATATTTCGATCTTCCCATCATTTTAATCTAATTTTAGACTTTCTTTTAATTTTTCCTTTCATTTTAATTTTAATTTAATTTGTTGAAACTTTTCATTTATTTTTTTTTATTGTAAATTATTTTTTTTATTGTAATTTCATTTATTTATTTTTATTTAATAAATTTAATTTCGATCATATTCAATTCTTATCCGTTGCAAAAGACGTGGGGCGAGGTCTCAAAAACCTACAGGAAAACAGATCGTTTTCTGCCGTACACAATAGAGAATACTATCTGTATACGGCCACTGTAATTCTTGATTAACGGCCGTTTACACCCCCGTATACGGTACGGTCAAATGCGTCCGTATTACTGCCCCTGTTAAAACGAGGTAATACGGCGCCGTAAAGAGCCGTATTTTCATTGTAAACGGCAGTAATTACAAAGTATCCTTGTCGTTTACGACCCTAAACGACGCCGTAACGGTGCCCGTTTTAATCGACCTGGGAAGTGCACGAATTGAGGATGTGGCTATAAGTATAGATTAAGGCTTTCTCGACCGTCAGTCACAATCACAGTTAAAGAATGAAATTTTCCGATGGCTTCATTGAAGTGTTAACTACAATGTATCATGAATGTTTAATTAAAGACTATTGAAATGAGCGAGAAAATCCGATGGTTATATCAGTACTAGCAAGGGTTTACTCTTAAAATACTTGGATAGTCAATACAAACTAGCACACCTTTTCCAGCAAATTGATGCTGATATAAAATGACAATGGTGACGATTTGCCTCTTTTTATGTGATTTACTGTAAAACAGTGAGCGAAAATTTTAATCCAAATGCGAGAACGTTCTATTGTTAAATAAAATAGACTCTTGCAGATAATATCACCCTGTACGATGAACATTGCTAACATATAGGCATATTATTTTTGAACTTTTCTGCGGTTTTTCATTGAGGATTACTTTATTGATGTTTAAACTGTTGTTGAAATTTCTTTCTCATTTCTATTTTGGTTCTTTCGTTCGAGTATTACACTTTTATGTGAAATCGATATTTCAGGTCGCTCGTGGTTGCACTGAAACGCTTTTCATTAGAATTCTCTGACTTCAACGAAGTGAGTAAGATAAAATTCAGATTCCAAGTGATCTTAACCAACGAAGTTCTCTAAGAAACAATAAGTTTGAAGAATCATTCAATTCAAAATTAAGCATAGATCTTCATCTATTCTAAATTTTACTCTCAAAACTTAGTTGTGCTTGATTTTCGTTACCTTTTTATCATATTTCCGCAATTGCATAATTATCTGATGGGCAACAGCACTATCGTGATGCAGTACAACATGTCTGACAAATATTTCTCTTTTGAAAATATCATGGTTTAATTTTCGTGTTCATTCCTGTACACATATGGGCCAGAGATTTGTTTTTCTAGAATAGCGTGATACACAGATACATCGTTTTAACTACATTTTCCTTCACTTTGATTCCATGCTAGAATTGATGACGTGCTGTTTCTCGAAATGTGGAAACAAACACATGTCAACGGATAAAAGTGCATCATTGATCCTTTTCCTATCAGTTATTATCTGTACGAAAGAGTGAACAAACGATTTTCATCGTACCATCTCCCAATTAAAAATGAGAAGAATACAAGAAGAGAGTAACGTAAATCTTATCATTAGATTTTAAAACAAGCTCTTATAGATCATGTCCAAGTACTTAGATAAAGATTAATAAGATAATTATTTAAAAATTTGATTTAAGAAGATATGATAGGACTGATTTAATTGCTGAGTATTAAGCGATTCATCAAATTGGGATGATGCAATTTTGATGAAGTTTTGACGTGGAACTCATGACTCCACTTAGATTTCGTCCGAATATATCTAAACCCTCTTGTTATATTTCATTTTACCGTTGCGCTCTTCAGATTTCCATTCAGCTAATAGAGAAAAGAAGTAGTTGTCTCGAAGAATTCAAATATTTCGATGATAAATATTCTTAGGACTAAACAAGTTGCAAGATAAACCATGTGACGTCATTGTATGTTACTTTTAGGTTTACTCAATTGAATCATTCCATAAGCTCTTCGAACATATCTCTAAATCGTCTCAATTATGTTTTATCAACTTATTCGTATTGACATGGTATTGATAAAAAATTGGACACTACTACTGAAGCTGAAATCTCCCCGAGAATCGTTGTGCAATAACTCATTTTTCATTCAAGAAGCAATGGATTTGCTGAATAAATACCATACAATGGAAAATAAACAATACCTTCGAAGTAACAAGCATAATTAATTTCTTAAAAATATCTTCATCAAACACAAAAGCATAAAAACATTATCGATTCGAACATAAAAGACAGAATTTCCGTGATTCTTCTAAAATAAAACGCATAGAAACTGAATTTGAATCGATTAGTCGGTGTTTCATCTCTTTACTAAACTGATTCATTATAGATTCAGAATTGCCCAAGACAGTATCAGAATATTTCCAGTCTCTTCCATGGAAAGAGTATCTATTCGTTGTGTGCTCCTTCGTATGATTTTCATCTAAAGCATAACACAAAGAAGGAATCAAATTACTAATTGATAGTTATTTGGAAGTATTTCAAAATAAAGGGGTATAACTAAAGGTATAGATTGAAAGTTTTGATCACCATTCAGCGTTCCTTCGAGAAATGAGCATTTCTTTATGCTCGACATTGTATATTACTTCAATAGTAACAGTGATTTCCAACCGCAAAAAAAACGACGAGAAAACTGAAGAAGTCACTTGTGTCCCGAATACGATTCACCACTACTTTAAACTAGTATCATATCTCGATCCATCAAGAACTTCAGTTGAAATCTATGGCTAGCAATCAACGTATAGATGGATCATTAGAAACAAACATCGGTACCATCTGGTTGGGAGGAAGCGGCAACTCGATTTGCATACAATCTAGTCAACATATCGCTAAAGATCGAAATTTCAATAGGCAATCTAGTACTAGGTTTGAACAACAATTGAAAGTTGTAAATATTGGTGTCAAATAGTAGCTATAAGGGTTGATGGAGCCGTTAAATTTGAAAGTCTTCTTGGATTACCTGCGATAACTGTTGTATCAGATGAGACTAACATCGTTTGGACCATCAACATACCCAAGGAATATATATTGATTGATAAATGTTAAAACAAAACGAAGAATGTTGTCCAACTATAATTCTGATAGAAATAGAAGTAAATGCTCTTTTCTTTTAAACACTTTAGTTTTTGATACATTATCATTGATTGAGCGTTCTATATTTGTCCGCTTTCAGAGAAAGAACTCAATCAAACCAAGCATGTATTTCTCCAGCAGTATAACCATGTAGTCTATAGCTAATCTGAATCCTATTCTTATTTTTATTAAGTTCTTTTTCTCAAAGAGGATTCAACTGAGAGAACAGTGAAGATATCATCAATTTAGTGTTTACAATTATGTTAGAAACAATTATTCTCATCATTCGTAATTCATCATTTTCAAGAATATTCTTCGTCGAATCGGTTAAATCTAATAAAGCACATGAAAAGTGTTTTGAACGTGAACTAACAAGGGATCACGAAGAAATCTCTTAACTGAACTGTTACTAATAGAAAAACTAAGTAGTTTCGACATCATTACACAAAAAATCTAAAGAAGTTGGCAAGTCTACGGTCAATGAATATTGATTGATCAATCACTGTTTTTACTGCTCAATATTTGTTCAAGTACTGCTGCTTTGTAGCACTCTCTATCGAGCAGCTTTATATTTAATTTAGCATTTTTAAACTTCGATAATCTTTAATATTTGTTTGATCTATCATGAATGCCTCCCTCAATTATTACTGTTTTGAATTTTTTATTCATTATTTTGATTTTCGATTTGCATTATGAGAAACTGTTCTCCATTTCTATCAATTTTTTTCAGAAAAGATATTGCAATAAACTTCCGCGATGAACACACGGTACTGAAAAGCTCAGATGAAGCTCTTCGTCTTTGTTAAATGCGAGTAGATATTTCAGTTAATAGTGATGTATCGTATTCGATTGTCTGAATTCTAGACTGCATAGCTTTTCTATATATTTATTACATCTCTGGTTGATTTTCGTTTTCGAGAAGGTTGTATGAATATTCTTCCAAATATCAGTTGTAACACTAAAGTTCTACTTCAGCTGCAAATATTATAAAGTCAATAATTTATGTTGTCGGAATAGAACAAACGCTAGGATTTATGCGATGGGTGTGTCAACAATGACAACATCTGCAACGATGCTCCCACCACACTCTCATGTACTGCTGAAAATCGATTCGTGAATCAGTAGAATTTCTTTGTTCTTGACGGATTGATGTTCATCCAGCAAAAGTATTCCCACTGCAAAGTAAAATATAGTCCCATGTATCTTTCATAGACGATTATGAAGACGACAGCAGTGAATGTCACGAGATTACTATGTTACGAAGTAGCATTTGATACGATATTGTGAAAGCTAGCTCAAGGGATGAAACACATTGCGTCAAACTTGATTGGCTGAAGTATTATTAGTGTGAATGGAAAATATCGCAGCAGAACTTGTGCTTTTGATAGGACAGAATAGAGATGAGGCTGCAAGCACCAACTTTCAGTCGTATATGATCGCCAGATGTTTACTGGTTCTCTTCCTTTTAACGAGTGTTAATGAATGTCTTCGTCTATTTTCTGTTTGTTCGTAGTTACAAAGAGAAAAGAATTGATAATAAATTGTTGATCGGCTGAAAGTCTGTCAAAGTTCATCTCTATGACTGACTTTTAACAGTCTGAAATAATAATCAAATATTGTTACTATCTATAAGTATACGTAATGCAAATATTGCGCTATCCCGATTCACTGAAAAACTTGTCCTTCGGCCGCTAATCTACATGTTTTTCTCTCTTTCTGTTTTCTACTACGCTATACCATGAAAGAACAACTATGCATTCTCGCTGGGGATACAACGATTACTTTTTTTTCTTTTCTTTCATTCCTTCGCAAACATCACGCGCACATGATGTTGTGAGAAAAAAATAGACATCATATTCTTTTGCTTTTATACAAAAAAGTAAGTATATGAATGCAAACTGAAAAAAGCGAGCATATTTTAAGTATATCATCACTGTGTCATTAAAAATTAGTTTTTTCAATGACTGTTTTATCATAAATTTGTTAATATGACAACCGACTTCGCCTTATGTGCTATGTTATTGTCTCAGGAGATAAACTCTGTGAAACGATGATGGTAATTATAGGTTCATTAAACTATCCAGACAGAAGCTGTTTTGATTGGAGGATACATAAAAAATACTATGATTCATTTCGATCAGAGTGTTTTCTGATAATATCAAAAGTCTTGACTGAAAAAAAGCAAAGAAAAGGAACACTAGATAGCATACACTTTAACATTTCAGTGTATTGTTTATGATAATTACTCAATAGAAGTCATTAAGGACAACAAGTATAAGTGAACTATTCTTGAATTTGGAGAACAATAGATAATTGTTCACCGATAGATGTAGATTTTAATTGTTTGAATTATCATAAAAATGAAAAAAGTCTCTTCTCCTCGTATCACTCTCGTGAACGAGTTTTAATAGATCTTGAAAATAAGAAAGAAAAACAACGATTCTATTTCGTGATTTGTCGTTTTCATCGTTAAATCTCAAGCTTGCGGAAACGGATAGCTGCATAGAAAGACAATCAACAATGTTAGCGTTCAAGAACAGATATTTTCTTCGATTCTTAGAAGACCTGAGCATAGTAACACTAGTTCGATCAAAGCCTTTCTTGTGCAGAGAAATTAGAAGAAATTCATTCTTGTTGTTTAAATCTGACTTTGATTTACGATACTTGAGAAATAGTAAGTACCCAGCATCTTTGTTTATCACACTAACTCTTCTTAGTTGAAGATCAGATTGGATTAGAAATTTGTATGATTCCATGTATATCGATGATTAAGTTGCAGCACCAAGAAAACTGTGAAGCATGACACTATTTTTAATTTTGTGCATAATTATAGGACTCATTTTGTGGCTCCTCTCTTCATTCTTCCTTCAGATGCCTTCATTTAACTAATGACCACAGACGATGATTTAAAAATCGTTTTCTCTGCAGTTTTTGCATGAACTATGATGTGCGTAGCTGTTACTTAGGCACAAACTAAAGAACTGAGATATTTTAAGGGTACACATAATGTGCATGTTAAAATTTCTAGAATACAATCCTGTCTGTATATAATTTTTGTCAAGTATCAAATTTACGTTATCTCTAGTCTTTTTTTTTGAAATATTTAATAGGTAATAATGCTTGATAAAAACGTTGTTTGATTTAGACATTTTATTATAAACATTGTTATCTTATAATCAGAAACTGAAAATGGCTGCCGCTATACGAGCAGCTAGTGCTTCAAACGGGCGTATCCTATCTTCTTTAAAACCACCTCCGAACGTTGTCGTCGTTGGTGGTACATCAGGCATTGGTCGAGCAATAGCTCTTGCAATAGCTCGACATTGTCCATCTGCTAATATTACTATTGTAGGACGAAATGAATCAGCTGCCAACGCTATTCTATCACAGTTAGGTTCAAATCCAAAGTTCATTCGTGCTGATGTTTCACTGATGTCTGAAATTCGAGCCGTAACAAAGAAAATTAATGCAGTTGACATGTTGATATTTAGTCAAGGAGTTTTAAGTATGGCAGGCCGAACGCCAACAACAGAAAATATTGACAATAAATTGGCGTTGCATTATTATGGTCGAATTTTATTTCTGCAAGAACTTCTGCCACTCCTTCGTTCGTCCCAAAATGGTAGTAAAGTTCTATTCGTATTTGATAGTGTGAACGGAAATCCATCTAAAATCAATTGGAATGATATGGCACTTGAAAATACATATTCTCTTTTATCAGCTGCCAATCATGCCATGTCATTTACTGATCATACAATCCATTATTTTGCCTCACAACCACAGAATATGAATGTAACATTTACGCACGCATTACCAGGACTTGTTCGTACATCACTTATCGATAATCTACCATTTTGGGCTCGGCTTCCATTAAAATTCGGCTTAGCTGTTGGTTTAGGGATTACTCCCGAAGATTGTGCCGAACTAATGATATATGGAATGCTTGGAACGGATAAGGGTTGTAGATATATCAATGACAAGGGAGAAACAATAAAGAAGAAGAGTCCAATACAAGAAGAAATGGTAGAAAAGGTATGGGAACATACATCTCGAATGATTTCAAATTAATGAAAATAACACTGAATAGTGAATGTTTTTTCTTATGAACTAAATCATTAATGTTATTTATTTTTCTTTTATAATCGAAGAACTGACGAGACTTCTATTCATGTTTTTGTTTTACAGAAGCTAATTTATTAATGATTTTGTTCATCAATTATCCTTGATAACGAAATCTCGTTTGTTGTGCATAGGAAACTGCACGATCATCACTTTTCAGCTCACCACTTTCTGAACCACTTTGCAGTTCTCTGATTGCTAGGTAATAAAGTCGACACTAATTTTTGTCGGTAAAAATCAGTGGTTTTAAAAATTTAGATCTGAATAAAAGATACTGTGTATCATTAGATTTCGAAACATGTGACGAAATTTGCGGAACTATTCTTGAGTTTAATAATTAATCATGCAAATTGTGTCGATGTTCTTCACACAGTAATGATAAATATGAAAAGCGGAAACTTAGATTTCATTCAATTGAATAAAATAATGTTGGTATGCAAATAATTATGAATTCTTGTACTGAACATGAAATGCTCAGGTTTTACTGTTTGATGACTTTATTTGATTGTAGATACAGCCTATTGATGCCAGGAGTCATTATTAAACATAACGATTTGTCTTAATAAAAAATTTTTATGCATGAGACTTTGTGAAAATTGAATTGCTTTTATTTGTTCGAAAACCATAATAATGAAAAACAAGACTTGCTTTCATTGTACATACTATAAATTAAAGGGAATAATTGAGAACAAAAACAATCTTTGAATGTAAGATATTAAACGGAATGCTAATCATAAAAAACGAAGACGAAGAGAGGATACTCATATCAAAGTTGTATGGGTATGTGTATGTGCACCTTCTCTTTATCCAAAGGTTCAGTGACACAAAAACTTAGATTCACTCGCATACTACATCAGAATTCGACTGAATCGAATCATGAGTCGTTTTTCAACGCACTTCAATAAGACTCGAGTCGCATTTGAATACGGTCTATGAACCGAAGGCACCAAGGAAATTTAAAAACATTTTTCTAGCTGCACCTAGACACAAGACATGTTGAATCTAAGCTCCATTTGCACACATCTTTTCGGTTATTTTTATTTAAATGAAAGAAATAGATTGATGCATTTATTGGCATTTTTTTCTTTAACTTGTGTCGCGAAAATAGCGCTTACACCCAATCATTTCAACAACACAATCGTCGAACCTACTGAGTTTGTCGTGATTATTTTTTATAACAATATTTTGTGAACAAAAACATTTTCACAGGTCTATCAGAATAAAAGTGACAATTATCTTGTCGTTTAAATGTGAACATAGTCTACATACGTATTTCAATGTTAAGTCAATTCATTCCATGCATTTTCAACCAGTATTTCTTGAACGAATTTGAGTATTTGTCATTGTAAGCAAATTCCAGTTAAAATGTAGCCAAAATTTCAATTTAGAATGTAGTTGTTCTAATTAGATTGAAAATAAAAGTTTAACAGATACATTTAGAGTGAGTTCATTGAGTATGTATATAGATTTTCGATCTGCTTGCTTGAGTCTATCTTCGGATATGTTGCTCTTGTACAAAATAACACGACGTTCTTTGATAATAAACCATTGACGAATATATTTATACTCAATGAGATCACTGTAAATGTATCTGCTTGAATTTTAGTTTCAATCTCAATAGAAGAAGTGCATTCTATATTGAAATTTTGGCTGCATTAGAACTGTAAATTGTTCACAATATTTCTTGATAGTATTAAAGTATTATTCAAAGTTTGACTACAATGAGTCCTGAATGAATAATGCTTTTAATGAATACAGCATAAAATTAGATTTTTTATCCATAGACAACCATTCATGAGTTGATCTCTTTCTCTCAGTGCTAACTAATTAAATAACGATATAATGTAATATGATCAGTATGCATGTGAATGACTACAGAGCAGTACTTGATGATGTGTAGTATCAATGGGATAAATATCAAAGTAGAGAGATTATTGGTGCATTAAGCTTCACGCAAAATTCAATTCGTGTAACACAATTTTAATTTGCTTACAACATTTAAGAAGAATAAACAGAAAAATTGATTGTCCTTTTATACACTTGATACCCATATTCAAAAAGTCATCCTTGCTGCTTCTATAGATAAACATTCAGGTGAAATTAGATCTGATAAATTTCCACTTAGCTCTGAACAACTCAATAGAATAGTCAATCTTGGTTTAACTCATCACATACAGATATGTTAGTTTTACTTGAGTACGAATTGTAGCTTAATTAAAATGACTTTATGCGTTAAGGTTCTGCTCGTGACATTAAAAATATTCGATTTCGACTTGAAAAATTGAAGCCCGTAATAGCAGATCACAACTGCATTCTCATTCTTCGCACTAGATTTCATCAAAAAGTTGCAAGGCTTCATGAATAACTGGTTTCCTACAGTTCTCCTGTATATGGTTTACTTATGTGTAGTAGCTATGTAAAGAAGCTACCATTGAAGATTGTTCTTTTTCAATATTTGTTGCTTTATGTTTTTGGTTTAAATAATTTTATTTGAAAGTATTTCTCTTTTTTGTCTATAAAATGAACTTGAGAGAAGTTGTTTCTAATTTTTTCATGTTCTCATTCTTTACCATCATTCACGTTGAATTTAAAATATATGAACGAGTTTCCATTGGTATGCGAAACATTTCCTATAAGAACCATTTCAAGGAAGACTTATTTATTCAACTAATCAAAAGCCAGTTCTTTTTTTTCAAACTAAATTATCATATCCTTTTTTCATATTCAATTTAGTGCATTAGCAAGAAATATATACATCGTCAACGAAGAAAATGAACGAAATATTCTTTATTTTACTATAAATCTTTTTTAATTTAATATTTCTTAAAATCCCTTTGTTTGGACATTACTGTCAATTGCTAATTTTAAATTAGATCGACGATGTTCGTTATTTTATTTGGTCAAGAATAAAGATCTACATGATCTACAAACATAAGCGACTAAGGTTATCTTTATTTTAAAACAAATAATAGTCAAATAATCATTAATAATCCTCTTATTACGGAATGCGTTTTAAATACAATGCATCGGTTCAAAGAAAGAGAAGAAGACGTTATCTTTGCATATATCTATGTGATTATGAGTGTCGATAAAATATCATAGGTTTGAGCCCTAGATGAAGAGTGTCATTGATAACCGTGGATTTTTGTCAAAAGTGATTTTGCTTTTGGTCAGAGGTCAATAGCGAGTGGAAGCAACCGACTATGTTGATTATGAATATGCAAATTTTATTGACGAAACACACTTCCTTTGAAACCTTTCAGGATGGTATAATTCTTCGACTTCCTGGGCTGTCCGATAATTTTGAATAAATGATTGAATCCAGAAAAAAATTATTTGCAAAAATAAGAGCAATCTGACACTCGTCATTAGCAGGAAACAAATCACCTGTGACAAGTTCAATTACGAGTGATACATGAATTCTCAAGCAGCACAACAATCACAAATACAAATCACGAACGAAATTTGGCACAGATTGCCCCTACTGTCCGAGCAACAGGCTAAGCACGTCATGACTGATCGTACTCAATTTCACATCCTCATTGTTGAAAGTTTTTCTCGTAGAAATTGTTTAAGGATGAATGATTGACTGAAGCCTTGAATTTTAAGAGTGTCATCTATCACAAAATTGAGTCAAAAAAGGCGAGTGATTTTCTAGCAGACTCGATTATTAATAAGTAACAGTTGGAGTGGATAAAAAGAAGAATAAACTTATTGCCACTGCCCCACTCTTCAAGTCCGTTTTAAATTTGTAGACATATCGGTTACCGTTCTTGACAGCTGGATCTACATTTGCTTCGTCGTGTCTTTAAAGTGTCTCCATCTTGCTTCACAGTTCATTGTCCCATACATTGCATTAAAGATATTAATTCGAGAACTACTGTCAGTTTTTAAAAAGCAAAACACAGTTCGTGCACGGTGAGTCATCTCGCCTTGAAATCCCATAAGGGACCGTGACTGCACGCACTGAGTATTTGTTCAGCTCACTGTTTCATCGAACTTGTATACTTTTTCTTGTAAATACCACATTATAGCCAACTGTTGCTTTCATAAGATGGCCAGAATGGTGTGATCACTGACAGTGAAAATATGATTTTTCTTTCAATTTACAATCATTCTTTAACATCAGAGCCATTAGGAAGAGCATTTATTCCTATCACTGCCCTCCTTTAGATAATGGTCCTCGGTTGCTGTGAACCCATCAAGTCTGAATTTTTTTCGAAATGCAAATTAAACTAGCTTAGAATTATTCAAATTTTAATCGAATCAAAGTTTACAAAAAAAGATATTCATGTGTTGCGCTCTCCTCTTTGCTTTTATTGCAAGCCTCAGACCAACTCCTAAACTCACAACCACACTCTTGCAATTATTTGCCTTATAAGTCTGAAAATTATATTAATAACTACTAGAAAATGTGTCATTTCATCACGTATCTCATTCTTTCGGTACAGTTTTCCCTCCTAATTGCGCAATAAAGCCGGCAACTTCATCTGCAATCTCTTGGTCCATCTGAGCATAATCCATTCGATCAAAGTACGATTCATCTACTGATTCGATTCGTCGTCGATCGTTCCACTGTTCACAACCATCAAATGGAAAATCGTAGCCATGACGATATTTGGGCCAACTTCGATAATGATTAATACCTTCAACCGGTGAACCTCTCATCATCATTACTGGTTGTTTTTCATCTAGACATTCTGTAGTTGGCGCAATGTATCTGCATAAAAGATATAATGGCCTTTCAGAAAAGAACCTATATGTTTGATTACCTTGTCGTTAATCCACATCGTCGTCGGTCACTTGTGTTGGCTTTAGACCCATGAATAATGTTTGGATGATGAATACTAACATCTAATTATGAACCGTCAAACAACACACAACATCAGAGAAGCATATAATATTGCTCAAAAATAACATGTTCAAACTTTCTCGTGTATGTTCTGAGAAGTTGTAAACATTTATCTAGCTATGCAAGCTTTGGTTGTTGGCATTTTCTCACAAACTCATCGGTATCATTCTTTAAATAGCTCATATATCAAGTAGCACTTACGAGAGGGATACTCATCTTAGTAAAGTTGTTAAGTATAGAATGATAACTAACCAAGTGCTAAATGTGAAAATTTCGGCATGTGAAAAAGAAAATGTCGAAAATAAAAATATCACAAGTGTTTACTGTCGAAAGAAACTGTTGAATGTTTTCGATTAATGCATTTTCTGTAAATTTACTCAGCCAGATGGGAAATAATGTGGATTTTTGTATATTTGTTATACGAGAGAATAATTTAGGAGGAAAACTGTTATAGGTTTAATGAAACTAAACTGAAAGAAATTTGAAGTAGACAAACAATAATGGGTATATATCTTTTCTTTTTCTTTACATATTTTGTGGCCAAGAAAGACAGCCGTGGTAAATATTCTTGAACAGCGATCTCTAAATTATCTAATTCAGTTATCGCATATGACTCATAATTTTTTTTGAGTGAACATTGGAAAGTCTTCGACGTTTTATACCTTTGATATTTTTTTCTACCATATCTTAAATTTTGATACTTATCCGTTGACCTCATGCAGTTTAATATTTTTCTCTTCCAAACTTTAGCTAATCGACATGGTGCTTTTTGAGATTTTGACTCATGAGTTTTTAATACCCAATGCTCATCTTTTACTAATGCATACTATTTTCTATTTTACAGGGTGAATAATAAATTCCATCACGATTAAAGAATGTAACATGTCGTCATTGTTATTATGTATTTGTGCGAGTTCTCCCACAATGGGAAAAGTTCTTTCAAGATTCATAAACAGTCTGAAAACAGTTTCAAATATTAATATCGAAATTGTTGTCAGCAAACAATGATGTTAGTCAGAATAACTTTGTAGAATCTCCGTTATTTTCGTGACCTGAAATCTGTAGTTTGAGTGTGAATGGAAGTGCGTCTCGTTTTTCCACACTCGCATCCATTGAAAATTCGATATGAGTCCTGGTGTAAGTACTTTACTCAAGGGTTATCATAGAATACACTAATTATGAGCTCGATAAACTGAACAGAATAATGACTTACTTACCGCCCGGTTTCAATACAATATCAACGATTTTGTCTTGATCAATATTTTCATCTCGATGTGTATAGCTACCCAGAACATTCTCGACTGTGACATCGTCTTTCAACTGGGCTAATGTACTAAGATGACTACCGCGAACCACTCTAAGGCATCCATTTTCTGTATCACTATCATCGATGGCCAGCCACATTGTTAATACATTCATCGGTTTCAGTGGCCAGTATGAACCTGTCAATAGTCGCAACGGTTGAATCTGATTGTTTAGTATTAAAATAAATTAAGTCTTACCATCTTGATGCCAGAGGACGGTCATACCAGTTTTGGCTGGTTTACAAAAGTAATGAGATGAAAATAATCCAATACCACCGTTCGGCTCGATAAAGGGTGAACCGAACATAGCGGCCAAATCTAAGAGACGCGGATCACTTACCAAGCGAACCCAAAATGGATCATTACGCATGATAGGATGATGCATGTGTTCGCCTGGTATGGATGGATATTTCGATTGTAAGAATTTTATATGTTGGTGACATTCTTCTATCAAGCGAGCATCAATTACATTTCGAAGTATAACAAATCCATCAGTGTTGTATTTATCAACCAAATGAGAGTTATTATCTGTCATTCGAACTGTCAATTACAATCTATGCATGAAAAATAAGACTGTGATAGATCTCGGAACTACCTGTGTGACAATTATGAGCCATTGCACTTAAGCCACGAACGATGGTATTCAACAATGGTGACCGATTTTACTCATTTTCACAGATGTCAGAGAGTCAACAGTTTGATGATTTTTACCGGAAGTTATTTTGAAAAATATTGAGCCTTTGATGATTGACTGAGCTTTTACGGAGAACACCATAAGCAAGCATAGTGACAAGTGAACTTTTGATGCTACCATATTTCAAGAATGAATGAAGTGATAAATTATATATCTATTCTAATAATAGATTTCACTGAGCTCTGTTTATGCGAAAAATGTCAGCTCCTCCTAACGACGAGTTTGCCCAGGAAAGCCATCGAGAAATCGACTTTTCACAAAATTTTCTCTTTTGGATTGCAACTTGTATCAAGAATGGGACTTCGTAACATACGTCTCTGGATAAAATATCAGATCTATCACTTCATTCATTCTCGACAAATGGCCACTTCAAAAATCCATTTTGTGACCATGTTTGTTTATGGTGCTCTCCGTAAAAGCTCAGTAACTCATCAAAAACTCAGTATTTTTCATAACAACTTCCGGTGAAAATTATAAAACGGTTGACTCTATGACATCTATGAAAATGAGCAAAATCGGTCACTTTCGTTCAGTACAATCGTTCGTGGCTTACGTGTAATGGCTATTGCATTAAAAAACAGTCTTTTACTCTTAATATAATGTTGCCAACAAAAATAAAGGTGTGTATATTCTGATTTACTCGTATCTTACCCTTTTTGAGGGATATTTAGCCCAAGTTTATCTCATAGAAAATGAAACAGAGATAAAGGTTACTGTTGGAATGTAAGTCAACAATTTTTTGTGTTTGCAAGTGAATGCAGTAACAAACGAAGTAGAAATCATTGCACGTGCATCTGTCGCACTGAAAGTAACACTCAATTATAGGTTACTTTATGAAAGATTAGGAATAAAAATATAATTGAAAAGTGAAGCCGATCCATTCTCAAGATACATTATCGCGCACAATATGAATGTTAAATGATCGTATTGTCTGGTTTTTAGAACAGCCACACATACACATTCATCGCTCGTGTTCTTGCAGGTGGCGCCAAGATATGTTCTACTCTGATCGACACTATCATTAGACAGCTGTGTAGTCAATGTGGAAAATTACAATAAATAGAATCATAGAAAATTCATATAATATTAATAGGGTGGCATGTCAATGAAGGTATTAGGTACTGTCATTGAGCCGAATAAAAAAGCATGGGTAGTCTCGATTGTCTCATGTTAGAAAAGGTGAAATGGGGTGGGATTGATATATGTATTGTTGTCTGTGCTCGATTGTGGGTGGTTTGTGTGAAAGAAAGGTTAACACCTACATTCACAACCATACCATCACAGACAGATCCCCATTACAGAGTTTAACAACAAACATTATATAATGGAGATATATCACAGCTTAATTTGTCATTTACTTTAATGCATATAAAAAGAAAGATGAAAAATTACGAGGAAACAGAAAAAAATGAAAACGAAAAACAGGGTGCCCATGAGAAGCTGACGACACAAAAGGTTGTGGTTTTAGATTTTCTGTATATTCTATTAATATTGTAAACATAACATGTATGATCCTCACGACATATAACAGATTGCTTCTATTCTCAATTTTGCCCATAGACAAATATTTGACCATCATCAATTTGACCCCAATACGAGTAATCACTTGAATAGAATTCGGATCATGATCACCGATAAGAATAATCTCATTTTACCTTCGTTGATTTTCATGTCACTGATGTAATTGTATTGTTCATGGTTGGATAATAGGGTTTGGATAAGGATTTTCCCTCAATTGAAACTTACGCTCACATTAACACCGACGGCCTCAAAGTATATAGTAGTATGAGATGGCAAAGGAAAGTTAGGCATCGTGTCTATACATAGAATTCAATCAAGAAATGAGAGTAAGTAATAACGCATAATAAACTCAGTCGGAACCATCATCCCACTTCTCGCATTCTGTCAATTTTATTTCATATTGTGGTGAACTGTTTTCATTTTGTTTGATATCTATTATTTTAAATGCTGAGTATGGTAGCATTAATACCTCTTGTTCGTATCGATATAATGATATCTGTTGGAGATCTAATGCTGTTCTTGGATTTCTTATTTGATATATACACATAACAGTTAATAGATCATCTACAGAGGCGTTTTTTCTATGAAATCTCGATGCTACATATCTTTGTTTTGATGCCGACGAAAATGTTTTAGTTAGAATACGTGAGCCAACCTTGTATTTCTGTACGTCATTTACAGTAATCAGCATACCACGAAATACTTTTCCATTGTAAGATAATGTCTCGAATTTCGGATGAAAAGCAATTATTGCAATATAGTATGTTCAACTAAGATTATCTGTGTGGGTTAAATTTTTAAGTTGTATCTTTGCTAGATCAACATTGAGCTTAGTATAAAATACTGTTTCAGTTGTATACGCCGTTAATATATAAGTTGGATCTTTTTCATCGATTACTTTGTCAAAATATTCTTTGATTTTATTGATACCCTCTATATCACGTAATTCATTTTCCAGGTAATTATTTCTAATATACTCAATCATTTCATAAAAGTGTTGATCTTTGCCATAAAATTCTAATATTCTCAAATATTCAAATGCTTGGTAGTCGGCATTATCTGTTGGAAGAATCCACTCGATGGAATCACTGAGGAAACGTTTCTGATTCTTGCTACTGCGTATCGATTGTTTTATTCCATCATGTTTAGCTTCATCAATCAAGAGCAGTATTATTATATTTGTTTATTACTGAATAATTAGCACCTTTCTCTAGTAATAGCTCAACAATCCTGTCGTTTCCTTGACATGCAGCTATATGGAGTGCAGTAGAGCCGTTGGATTCCATTTGATTAACGTCTTCCTCGGACATTGTTTGCAAGGAACATTCAACCAAATCGATATCATTGGCTTGGCATGCATAATAAAAGAGGCTCGTCCTGTGCACATCAGATGATGGAACTATCAAAGAGTAAAGACGTTTGTACTACTTTTTGTAACAATAGACAGGTTTTGAACTTATTTTGCATGGCTTATGCGTTCAGTATGTCAACATTAGGTTTTAGAAAAAGACTGTTTTGCGGCATTAAAATATTGATGCATTTGATTATAATGCATAAGAAATAGGATTAGAAAGTTAGTGTTACCTGGAAGTTACTTTTGCAGATAGCAACAACGAATTCATTATCCTTTACATAGTAACGGGCAACAAGCACAATTTTTATTGCTTGGTAAAACAGCTACTTGTCAATAGTAACTTTCCTTTCATATGCTCTAAAAATGTACTCAGTGAAAAATTCATTTGTATAATGAACAGCAAGTTCAAAGCTTATGAAATGTCATTAGTACACAAAATGCCATATGACTAAACAATAAGAACGACGTTTCACTATGTTTATTTGTGAATCACGTGTCAGTCGACACTGAGTAAATTTTTCGACGGAAAGAAAACTTGTGGAAAGATTCGAAACATAGAAGAGTAGATTTAATTTTCGATGCTGATTTCAAGAAAGTCAATATGCTTCTATGGGCGTTGTTAGAAATCCAATTTAATTTTCCAGAGATCCTCTGAAAACCGATCGTCAAATTTTTTTCTCGGAAAACCTTTTTTTCTTTTAAGAATATATACTCTTGATCTTCTTTCTATAAAAATTTATTCAAAAAACAATTAAATGCCATGGCTCCTGGAAAGGCAAATAATAAATGGTTGTTTATCATTGATAGGCATAACTGGTTAACAAGCAAGCATTTTAATTAGGAGCATTAACTGCATCCCGTATTAGTGACATCCATCACCGAATTGAATATCTCGAAAAGTATCAATGCTTTTTAATGGAAGTTTTCAAGCAGATATGACCTTCGAAAACAAGAAAAGATCACATCAAATACATCTCTATTTTTCTAATAACTGAGGGTACAGATGTAGAGTAGAAGTGGATGCAAATCAGAAAAATAATGACTTTCCATCTGTACTCGCACCCGTGCCCACTAGCATCTATATCAACCCGCAATGACACCCTACCGGCAGTTATCATTGTAGTAACAGCAGCTGTAGCGGTTTCTACTGTCGATAATAATTCTGCATCGGCTACATTTTGTTTAAGAATAACCCAATCAAATGCATAATCATATTGATGTTTTAATCAAGGAAATAAAGTGCGAAATAATTGACATAAATACATATAATTTGGCGTTTCTTCGAAACAAAGACCACGACAGTAATTCAAATAAATAGCAAACTCTGCAGGATATTCCTATCGGAAGTAAAAACATCCGTTTTTTTTCTTTTTCAAAACCAAACTGTTTTCTTTTCAAACTTTGCAAAGTGTTTCGACTGGTGTCGACATTTTGATTTCAGATATTCTTTCATTTCGTTGTTTTTTAGTTGCCGTGGTAAGATGTTGCCATGGTAAAGAACCACGAATGAAATACATCAAAACATAACCTCATGATTCCATATCATCACGACGACTAGATTAGAATTATGTATATAAATTCAATCTCAATAAATTTAATTTTATCTAACCATTGTTCAACAACAAAATGGGCATTAGTGGATGCAAAGAGAGTTGTGCCAATCAATTCTCTATTCTTTTGAAGGGGAATATGCTCGCGGGTTCGTTGGTCACGATATTTTTTTCTAGTTCCAAAATCAATCAAAAATACCTTGAAACATTAAAAAAATTTGTGTTGGTCTTAGTGGTACGTAGCTGATACAATCATAAACAAACTTCACTACAATGAGGACCTATCCCCATTAGAAAATGATCAAGTTTGAAACTAAATAATTAAATTCATGAAAACGTTATTGAGTAAAGTATAAAAGCTGGAAATTTGAAAAGTAATTTACTTTTGATGAATTTAATTTTTGTTATGCACAAATTCAATACGACTGAGCATCTAAAGAAATTTGTTTTTCTTTAAATATAAATTCTCGTTTCGTCTGTTTAAACGAAACTATACCTAATCAGCAAGCATAAGAACCGTTTTCATAGTAAATTTCCGTGAAGAAAAATTGAAGAGCGCCTCGAGGGATGGTCCAAGTAAATCCATAACAAGAACATTGCAATCTTTTTCTTCCGCATAATATCGAATATGTGGTATACCAATGCCATCCGGTAATATTTTATATAGTTTTGATTCAAATCGCAATTGAGGACGCCGAGCATTCACTGAATCAAGTTTAATAACGACTTCTTCACCATTACTTAGGTTTATACCGAAATAAATATTACCAAATACGCGTGAACCAATCTGATGTACTAATCGATACTTTCTACCAATTGGAAATTCCTTTTTAGCTGAAATAAGAGTTGATGGGTTGAATCGCAGTGAAGACTCGATGGGAATGAAAGAAACCAATATAAAAAACTTTAACACATTTTGAATTGAAGATTTTAGCCTGGTCTAATTTCAACGGGGAAAAGCGAGAATTCATCTACTATAAAAACCTTATGAAGCACGAAGGGCGTAGAAGCGACGTACAAGGAAGTATAAGATGAGTACGAAGGAAATGCAGGAGGGTGTGGGTAGGATTGTGGATGACCTGGAAACTCTCATTGAAGCTCACATATACGCACATCTTCAGACGGATATCCCCACTACGCACTAACACTCAATTCTTTCCAACCTTCTTTTACATCTCCTTTGTATGCATCCAAGTATTGACTTAAGTGCTGTTGCGATGGATGCGTCATTTCAGAAATGTATTTTTTCTACCTTCTTTTTCAAGTCTTTGCATTTGAAATTGTTTTTTCTCATAAGAATGAAAAAATCAAACAAAACGTGCGAACGGTATAAAAAGGCGGAAAGAAGAAAATACCAACACATAAAAATCGCAAAAAAAACACCGAAACTAAACAGGGAGAAAAAAAGTAAAATGATGAAGATGCCGATATGTAGAAGCAGTAGCGAATCCACTATTTGCGCTGATCAGCGGGTGCCTTCCCTCTCACGAAATGTTTTTCGTCTTCCCCGTAGTAGAAAGGAAATAGGAAAGAATATTAGTGCCTCAAATAGGCTCCAAAGACGTTTTCTTAACCAGCGAACCGCTATCCCCATACTGATTAGATGATGTGGTAAATACAAAGCTTACTATGGAAATATCTTCTCTTTGTTTTATCACTCTCTTATGATATTCATGATGGCAATTCATCCTATAAATGGAACAATATAACAACAACGAAGATAACCATTTGTCGAGAAAAGGACGGAACAATTTATTTTTATTATAGTCATGTCAAGTGATTTTTCTTATCAAATGAAGATTAACTGTTGTAATGTTACTCACCAAAAATGAAACATGATTTCTTGTTTTAAATAAAGGTAAAGTAATGTTGATTTTAAATGATATTATTTAAGAAAAGCAAAAATACGAAAACAAAAAACATTGACTACGTAGAAACAAATGAATGTTCTGCATGTATATACATCAGGCTTCAAAATGTTGTGCTCAAATTTACTGGTGATCCTAATCATTTACCTCATACTGCACACCATGATAAGATGTGTCGCGTGTGTTGTGATTTGCAACACAATGCACGACATATTTAAGCTCGACGCAGGGTGCTCGTTGCGACACATTTCACCAAGAAAGAGCACGATACATTCAAAAACGATACATGCAACACATTCTTATATTATGGTTCGAACCTACCCTACAAGATATTTTTCCTTGTATTTTTTGTTTAAATGCATATAACATCTCTTCGATTTATTTGCCGTTTAATTATTTCTATTCTGAATAACTCAAGTAAGTCAGATCTTCGGATCTGACTGGCGTTGAGCTGACCCGATCTCTATCAGGCCACTTGAGGGTTTTTCTCTCTGGGCCAATGATCGAGAGAGACATGTTCTCGAATGATCAATAATCGAAAATTAGTTTTGTAAAAAAGGATTTTGAAAATGCATGGTACGCATATTCAGTCATGTTGTTATCTACAACTGTGTATGCAAAACAAACCGGTGAATGGCTAGCAAGTAGACAGAATGCGACACATTCTGATTACGACACACTCTAACCATGATACATTTTCATGATGAAGATCACGACACAAAAGTAACAACACATAAACGAGAAGCATTTTATTTTACTGTGTACAAATCGGCAGGTGAAATATTTTAGGGGTAAGTTTCATTCGATATTTTGTTTTCGACGTTTTTAGTTTCGGTATTCTCGATGCATACCAAAAGTAGATCTTCAGTTAAAGTTTTTTTGCCATGACGCTACTGGTAAATAAGTTGATCATATGAGAGAAATAACAAGAAAATTTTTATCGAATTCTCAATGGAGGTGCAATCCTAATCTTAAAGTCAATAATATAAAATTCAATAATTCAATAGAGATGCATCAGAATAAAGAATATACATGTTTCGGTATTTTTTTAAATTCTACTTATTTAAGCATTAAAATAAATTAGTACAACATGAAAGTTTTCTTAATGAATCCTTAATTCCAATTTTGTACATGCATAAAAAAAATTATGACGCAGGTAATTTCCCGAGTCACATCTCAAAGATGGTAGAGACAGGCACTTTCACGACAGTGTATTCCTGAAACAGTCCTAATACGAATTCGAACCATCCCTTATTCACAAGAGAGTTAGAGTTTGTCTTCGTCGTTACTTCGATAGGGTAACGTTTATGCAAATAAACATTTCAATATAAGTTCGTGACCTGGTTTACAAATGATCCATGGAAAACATTCGCATGAGCTAGAAAAATAATGAAATTCGCTACGCTGCAAATGTTTCGTGTAAAAGCAAAAGATGTATATTTTTTACTAATTTTTTCTTGGATTGACGAACTAAACATCTTTTCTCAATAAAGTATTGCCGTGCAAATGACAAATTCTTTTTTCCTACAACATTAGAAAAACAAAACACGTGGTCATAAGATTCTGATAGGTTCTCTTGCGAAAGAAAAACTACGTACATTAACATATTGCTAACATTGCTTCCTTTTCCTATTCTTCCTTGTTTTTTCGTTTTTTTTGCTGATGGTGTTGAATTTTACCATGGGAACCTATTTTCTACCACCTGTCTTTGTTTCCATCTCCAGCTGTCAAGAATTCGATTCAATAAAACTGCGCTAACATTCAAGGCAAAAATATTGATTACACTTCATCTAATTTTTAGTTTTCACTATTGTTTACGAGATTGTGATGTGGGTGATATATTGAAGTGTTTAGTGAACACTAAGAAAAACTGCACCTACGCCCACACCGTCATCAGAGTATTTCTTCAGTTTGCAGACATTTTTCATTGAATAAAAATGATTTTTCACTGATTAAAAAACTCGCGATCCCTCTTAAACAAATTCCTATACTGAGCTCAAATATATTTTTATGTAATTCTGATTTTCAGCGACTTGAATCGACTTCTCCCGTAACAATCTGTTTGCTTTCAAAAACGATTTATGGAATATCTAAGCATTTGTGAAATTATGAAGCCATAAACATAGGAGTCAACTAAAGATTGATATTATATTTTTTCTATTCTTTTATTAAGTACGTATAGATGAGCATGCTGAATAAAAATCCGAAGAAGATTCGATTTGAATCATAAAGCAAGAGCATTCAGTACATTTCCATTTTTATTTCTTTCTAAAAATTCATATGAATCGATTTTAGATCAACATACGTCACATTATAAATTGAATAATTAGAGTAATTATATTCTGAGAGAAATGGCAACAGTAAATGAATCAAATTTATGTTCACTCTGCAAAAAGCCTCAGGCAAAATCCATGTGTGTTGGATGTAAAAAATACTTTTGTCGTAAAGACTTTAGAGAACATGAGCAACAACTATCGGCTATATTCGATAATGAAATAGTGAGATCGCATGATGAACTTCGAAATCAACTTCAAAAATTAGAAAAATCAAATTGTTTGTCATTGGATCTTTTCGATCAAATTGAACAATGGAAAAAAACAACAATCAAGAAAGTGGAAGAAGCAGCAGAAAAAGCTCATCATGACCTTATTGAAGTAATCGATAAACAACGAAAAACAATAACACAACAACTTGAACCAATTACAAGAGAAATTCGTTGTCTTCGCGAAGAAGAAAATTTTGCTGAAGATGATATTGATCGACTTAAGCAAAATATCAATGAAATCCAGCACAAACTTGAACAATTTATTGGAAAGCAGCGAAATAAAACTATTATTGTTGATAATAATCAAATTGATTGGAATAGTCTTATCTACATGCGAGAAGAACAAAACTGTAAGTATGTTGAACTAAAGCTGTAGAAGAAGAGACACGCTTAATTGGTCCAATCTAATATTGTTTGTCATTCGATGATACTTTCTTTGATGAATCGGTTGACATTAAATCATTTGTAGAGGATAATCACGATGAAAGACGCAATATTGAAGAAAATAGAATGAAATTTGATTCCAAAGCATCCTTTTAGTATAAATGAAAGTGTTTTGTCTTTGAATGGGGCAATGTATGGGTGGGTGTGGATGCGAGAGTGTATATAGTGATAATACCCATACACCCTTTATTTTTAAAACAAGTGTATGCAAAAGGAATCTAGATTGACATTTTACTGCTTCATATTTCCCAGGTCAAACAGAACGATCCGTAAACGGTCGTATACGGTGAAAACACGGCCAATCACGGCGTCGTAATATCCCGTTTTAACAAGGTCAGTAATACGGCCGTATATTCTATAGAATACGATAGTATTACGCTGTCTTTACGAGGGTTTTACGGCGTATATGCGGTGTCCGTGTACGTCCGTAATACTGACCTTGTTAAAACGCCACAATACGGCTTAAAACGGTCGTTTAACCTTGGTATACGATATAAAAACGACCGTTTACGATGCTGTAACGGTGGCCGTTTTGATTGACCTGGGTTACAGTGCTTTTCCAAAGAAATTATATTACACAAAATAGAATAAGAACGCCAATATTTCATCACTTTTGCGTTCAGTTACAATACCTTTCAAAAGACATACCGAACAACTACGGCCCTCTTGTAAGGAAATGGGAGACAGTTATAGCTCTCTATTCTTAAGCACTATTGCAATGGAACTATCATAGGCCACAAGATCATAGAAAACCTCCTGTTTCATCCGACCTTGCATCACCCAATGGTTGCCATTTCCCAGGATGGTCTCAAAGCTACTTCTCAAGGTACCTGTACTGCCTTTGTGTTTGCAAATGTAAAGGATGCTATGTGGCAACATGGTTGTCATTACTGGGAAATCACATTAGAAACGTTGGCTGGTAATATTTTATTTTCGAATTTATGAGTGATGTATGAAAAGTATTTTAATAATTTTTAAGGCTGTTACGCATCGATGGGTGTTGCTACGTCTTCATGGACTTCAAATAAACGGCTAGGTGATGATTCTTATAGTTGGGCTTTAAGAATCTACAATAATCATAGCAGTTATGAACATTCTGGAGTGCGGCATGAGGGTAAATCTTCCGCTTATTACAAATTATTTCCTGTGGGCACTCGTGTTGGAGCACTGCTGAATTTGGAAGAAGGCACTCTAGAGTATGTTGTTGATGGGGCAAAGAGAGGTAATGCACATGCTATGTCTATAAGTGTTGAAATCAGCAATTTCCTTATATTCAAATAGGTGTAGCCTTCAGCAACTTGAAAGGACATATTGTGACTCCAGTCTTCGAGTTCTGTCATACTACTAATTATCGCATGAATCACAACGCAATACCACCTTCTACATAGTCTTAATTATGCGTGTGACTGTTTAAACTCTATATTAACGTTTGCTGGCAAACTAAAAAGCATTTTACTGATGTCTTTTTTGAATGTACAGCTAGCCATTTTAAGAGCAAAAAAAGATACGTTTCGTTCGTACAAGAAAAATGGTAAACGAGATTATTAATCGCCGTAATACGATTTACACCTATCGTTTTCGTATCGTAGAAATATAAATTATATCACTACCATCGGAAATCTGATCTTTCTTAGAGTGAGCTAAGCCAAAAAGATTGAAACAAATTTTATTTTATTGCATCCCAGATCGTCATCTACCGACATTGAAGATTAACTGAAAAAAATATACATTTTCCTTGTAAAAAGCTCCCGAAATCTTACGAGACTTGTATTGCAAATTATTCAGCGTGATACCTGTCACGGATTAGATACTGCTCACCCCCTGATCGTTCCATCCTATTGCGCCAACTTTATATATAGCGCGTTTTCTTTCATGCTATCCATAATTGATGAACTTTTCTTTCCTATTCTTTTCTTCTGGACGAAAAGAGCGTTCATCCCCTGTTCTTCATTACTCTTGAGATTTTCTTCGTTCTATATATAGAAGAATCTGATTCCGCGATAAACAACATTCGGCGATTCAATATTCGATCCGTCATTCATCTTCTGGAATTCATTGAGAAAATGAATTTCAATCTCTTTTTTACCACTGATTCTATAAATATATATAACAACTTGATACAGACATATAAAAGACAATCAAGTCAGAGATTAAAACAAAACAATAGAAGTAAAACTCCGTCATGGAGATTAAAATTCAGCGCTTTCTGTGCCTGGCACATTTCCTGGTTAAGGAATGATGGGACGGCTATCGCGCCTAAACATACGCTAATATTCTGTCGACTTTTTGGCTCAACTTCTAAGAGTCTATCGTTCAAGTATGTCTCGAGTTCTACATTCTTTGGACGAGTCATAGATAGCAGGGGTATGGGTCACTCGGTCTACCGGTTTGAAATCGCTTTATTATGGATCCAATATCAGTCGCAATCCCTTCCGAAACCATTTCAAATGCTTGCTTTTCTAAAGAAATAGATGCAAATAACATAATGCAAATTAATATAATGGACGACCCAAGATCTTCTTCTATTGGAAGAGAACGGACTCTGAGAGAAAGAGAAAATATTGATTCAAAACTATTTCTCTTATGAAGACTTAGGCTGTTGGCTCTCATTATGCAACCATTCATTTTAGAGGTAAATTTAGAATATGACTTTCACAAACTTCAATGAAAAAATATTATGTTGGTTAGATATGACAGTTTAGAACAAAGCCATCTATTGAATGTTGTTATATAATAGATAGCAGGCTTCTCAATAAAATTAGAAATGCATTACGCATCGTAACAACATTGTTGGGATAGGCAAAGTCAATAAACGCATTAAGAATCTACGGTGATTATCATTTTTTAAATATAATTCGGATGCCTTTCTACCAGGAGAGGTCAGCAGTAGGACTAATCCATCTTTAATTATCATAATTTCTTCATAAGCTGATCAGTGTGGGTGCGCTAGACGCTGCCATATTCGATTTGCTCCAACCCATAGTAGGAAAAGTTTCATGCACGTAGAAAAATAGCTAATAGCTCATTATTAACTTCTTTTGCTTAAAATGTGACTGTATGAGTACTATGGAAAAGAGTTCAAATATAATATGCAAACAGAAATTAAACAAATCAAAGAAAAACTCTTCTTCTCTCTTAATGACTCCAGAGCTGAGATATCCATACGGCATGACAGAAAAAACCTTTGAACTCTGAGAATTCCGAAGACTACCTTACTTTTTAAATATAATTGCCATGTTTTACTTCAAAGATTTCTTCACGATATGGATGTGAATGTTTTATTAATCTATGATTGCCATTGTATTTATAGACTATACATATGCGCGTACGAAGACACTCACATCCTCCTCTTATCTTAATGCTCGATAAGATCGACTCATAGGTTAAAGAAATGACTCCGATTCATTGATCCAAGGATTGTTTGAAATTTCAAGTCATCAATATGTCTTTTTAAATGAACTAAAATAGCGTGGGAATCTCTCCTTCTTTTTTCTTTGCCAAACTCCATACGTATTATTTTAATCTATGATCGAGATTGAAATTCAAATGCTGAGATCTGTTTTTTTCTAGTTTGTGTTCGATAATATCTACCCATGTGAAATGTTCCTAGAAAGGTAGTAGGTCTCGGTTAAGACTAACTACATAGTCACCCTAACCTACATACGTCCGTTTCTTAGAAATATAAATTTCTTTATATGAAATGTTTTCCATGTTCACGACTGAAAGCGAATCATTTGAACTTATGCTTAATCTACGTTAACGAGTATGGAACAAAGAGTCGCAAACTAAATTTCTCCTAGTAGCTGATTCCAAATGCTTGCATGATACATTTGTAAGATTGGTTAGAGAAATCAGGGAGAGCGAGAAAAGTTTTGAATGATTAGATCTTGGGAATAACGCAGTGGCTGACATCAATTAGTTTCCGTATAATCGATCTATACGCAAATAGCTTTGTGAAATTCCTGATAGTCATAAAAACGAAGATCACGATTAATTATAAAATGACGCATATTCCATTAGTCGTTTTGACGACTTCTGTTGTTGATATTGATTGGTTAAGTCGCATTGACTGCTCTGAAAATGGAAAATCGTTTTTACGATCAGTAACAACCGATAAATGTTGCTGTTGCGGTTCATTATGGCTTGTCGCTGATGTTTGTTCAGTCAATCTAGTCATAATTATGCTGTAAAGTTTCATCGCATTGTGCCCAGATACGTAATTGTCTCGATAAATTGAGAGACTTTTAGAGAAACATTTTCTCGCCTCGTTCAGTTCGTTTGTAGCACAAAACGACATGCCAAGGTTCTTTAGACTAAATGCTAGGTCAATATGATCAGGTGGGAGATGCATGTCAGCATGTTCGACTGCTTGTTTGTCGTATTTCAATGCATCATCGAACATACTTTGCCCATGGTACAAATTCGCCATCGCCAGGAAACACTGGGAAAATAATTGATCATCAGGCTTGTCCGACAACTTGAGATTTGACTCTGCTTTGTGATAGAAAAATAGAGCTTTGTTCGGATCCCCGTCTTCGACTAGCTTGGCCATTATCATTTGCAATCGAGCAACATTTGAATGGTTTCTTCCTAGTATTTTCTGTGCTTGTTTGCATTTTCGTTGACAAAATTCCCAAGCTTCATTCGGCTGATCCATCTTCATGTGAACGTGAATAATCCATCCAATGTGTAAGGAGAGACGCCAATGATCGAGTGGTAAAAATTGCTCTTCCATCACTAACTGTTGATGATAGTGGTCGAGGGCTTTATTTAATTCATTCTTATCTTCATGAATCAGACCGACGTAACCAAAACATAGAGCAATCTGATGATGTGGAGTAGACAAAACGCGCTGGTAGATCATCAGTGCACGAGAAAGAAAGTCGAGTGCCATGTCAAGATCATGCTTAGCTCGATGGACTATACCTATGTTTTCAAGAGAGACAGCTTGCTCTAGATTCTCATTCTGGTCGTTTTGAATAAGCATCAGACTTGCTTCTCTATAGTATTTTAGAGCTGTATCTAGATCTCCTTTACGCTCATAAATAATGCCTAAGTGATTGAGCGAACGAGCGATGGCGGGATAGTGGGGTTCAGTATTTTTTCGATGAATTTTGTATGCTTTTTTATAATTTTTTAATGCTAAATTGAGTTCGTCTCTATGATTGTGCACATGCCCGAGATGCTCAAATACAGAAGCACGCGCTGAATGATCGACTGGTAATGATGTTCTCAATTTATTAAAGTAGTCTTTGGCTTGATTCACATGTCCGAATTCATAGAGAACGAGACGACCCAAATAGATAAGCGGTGTATGTTCAATTATTTGCTCCGTTACCGATTTAAAAAATTCTTGGAATTTTTCCGAAAACACATCAACCGCTTCCAATTGAACGTTCCAGCGATTATGCTGCGAGTCGGCATTGACCGAGACGAGTTTGAAACAGGCATTCAGGCTGAAAAGAATTTCTTCTTCCCCTTCAAAATGACTTATGGACGTTATATCGATAAAGGTAGTCATTGTCAATGGTCGATCAACTTTAATCTCAAAAAGAACAGGTTGAAACGTATCGAAGAAACGATTCGATTCGATAAATTTAAGGGCCACTTCTTCTTTACGCGTAGTAGAAATGAACCCATTCAATGATATTATAATTCCAAGATTGTTTTTCAATATTTCCAAGTCATCTTCTGATAGCAGCTGTCCTCGATAGAGTGTCGTCGGAATGTGATCGGTTGCTTTGCTGCTTTCTTCTTCGATTTGTTTGCAAATATCGATAACATAGGAACTGAACGTGTAAAGCAATAAAACATTTTCGGCGCGAAGAGCCCGATTCAACAATTTTTGGAAAAAACAGTCAATTGTGTACCAGTGAATAGCGTCTTTTGATGTATAGGTTTCCTCAAAGTTGTCAATTTTTTTTATGCTTTTTCATCATTTTTATAATACTCACGGCACATAGTGAGCATTTCGTCTTTATGTCCTAGCTCGGTAGGTAATTGTTTGAGAACATAAATGAGAATTTGATACCATACGAAAGAGTTCATGTTGTTTGTCAAGTCTCGTATGCACTTTTGTTTTCGATCAAATATACTTAATATGAATGTATTCTTTTGTAAGAGACGTATGCCATCGCGAATGGATTGAGTAAGATGATCTGTATCTTTGAAGATGTCAACGATTCTCTTGTCTTCAGTTTTTGATATTTGACATTGTTCTGTGGTAGACAAGACGAAGATAAGGACCACTGTGCAAATGCTATGAATTCTTCGAAGGATCCTTTTAGCGCATTCATCTGAGACAATGAGAAATATAAATTCATCTCGAATCCATTTCATGAGTTCCAGACATATGTTCACATCTGTGTAGAACTCAGCCGCCGGATTCAACTGCTTTAGTTTAATAATTACCGTCTTGGTATCTTCACTCTCGTCTTTATCATGATGCAGGTAAATCACCCGAATGTCTTCTTTATTGGGTATGACATCCACAGGATGTCGATCACGACCTTCAAAGTGAACCATCTAAAAGACAATCAAAAGATCTGTCTTTTCACATTTAAAAATCGTGTACTCTCTTTGTTCGTCTCTGTTTGCAACGATGACTCTGTAAAAGTGAAAGAATCCGTTGAAGAAACACACTGCAACAGTAAACAACGAATCAAATCCATGCGTCAATGAATCGTCACTGTGATGAGAGGACTCGATAGGCAACTGCCATGCAACGAGCTCGACTTTCTTTCCTATAGTGAATGACAGTGTTGTGAAATGTCTGTTGCTTGAAACAATCTACGTGTGAAACAAAGTCATTCACGTGTCTGGTTCAACATTTTTCTTCTAAGAAAATTCGGCATCAACTGTTCAAGCAAAAGGCTGAGTCGATAATAAAAAGTATGAAAATAATTTGGGTGTTGTGTGAATGTTTGAGTAGCTGATTGTGTTTTACTCATATCTACATTCCAATCCACACCGACATCTACAACCTTAAGAAAAGAAAACAAGCAAAACGTGTTAGACGAAAAAACTTTCAGTCAACAATAATACAACATTGAAATTAGCTCAGAGCGTTTCGGTTTCAATGACTTGACTACGGTGGAAAAGTTATTAGAAAGATTCAAAACTCAAAGGGAACTATTATCAATATTATATAATTAGTGCTCCGAATGCAAAATCATCGATCCCTTTCTTTTCTTCCGCCCTATTTATCAATAGCAGCTATTAAATAGAGAAGAAACCAGAATTAATATTAATGCAACTGCGAATTTAATCAGATCGCGTAAAAAAGAAAAATAAATAATGGTAAAGCTTGGCTGTGTGCAAGAGTTATAGTAGAAGAGCTTCATATTAAAGTGCAATATGTTCTAATGAAGGTTTTGAACATGCCAGTCAGAGAGCAACATGTAAGAATAGATAGGACAAGTCTGCATACCCAGCAGAGTCCACAACATGGACAACAGAGAGCTTCGCTTTTTTTATCGTTATAATGAAGTTAGAGAAGAATTCTTGCCATCCAAATTAATGTAAAACACGAACGGCCAATCGCTTCAAGCAATAGGGGAATGTTTCCAATTTATGGGTGTCAATTTATATCTAGTTTTCATTTAATTTACGGGCAAATTTAAATTAAACTAAATGATTGTATTTTTTTAATAATAGGTAAGATTATGAATGTATCCTATTCTAAAAATCGTATGCATCTAAAAGTATTGCTTTAAAATATTTACATTCAAACGATAGTTTCTAAAAAGAATGATAGTTTCACATTCCATTTCAGTGGCAGCAATAGCACTCAGACGCATTTCTTGAGAATTTTTCATTTTCACCACAAGAAGTAATTGTGGGGTGTGGGTGTGAATGTGTCTTCTTCTGGAGTCCAAGATACCAACGCAGACAGGAAAAACTCATACCCATACTCTTATCACTTCAATATCTTGTTAACAATTGCTTTGAAAAAGTTAGAATTCGATCAATAGACTCTGGGTAAATAATGCTAACAGAAAGGATGCTGAGATATTGGTGGGCACAATTCGCTTTGGGTTTGGCAATATTTGTTGTTCATTCTTTCATTGATGAAATTAATTAAACGAGAGAGTTCTCTATGTAACTGCTTTTACCATCCTCAATGCACATTAGATCACCTGTATCTCTGGTCTCGCAGTTGCTCATCTTTGTTGGGTCCAGTTATCTATTTGAACATGATTCATCGGCTGTAAAACTGCTCGACCTCTAGATGAACCATGAAATGATGAGTGTCAAAATCGTTGACAAACTTGGATACAAATTCTCACTCCATGGATCTTGATGGCATTAGTTTGGGTGGCCATTTTCATTCGTAAACCACTGTGATAATAGAGACTGTCAGTCTAGAGAAAATTTGATGGACTTTCAAAAGCAGGAAAAGATTGCAGAAATTTTAGAGTAGCGAGAGGATTACGTCATTTGATTGAAATTTACTTACTAGTATTCTTGAGATACGGTGAAATTCAATCACCTTGGCAGATGCGCTTTACACACATCAAGTTGAATGGCAGGTTTGTGAGGAGATCTCTCTCAAGGATGATTTTTCCCATCGGAGGAGGTGATTTATTTTCTGCGAGTCAGTGTTGAACTGGGTTGCTAGTCGGAAGAAAAATGAGATTGTCTGTTTGTCACGTCACTCTGAATATATTCCTTTCAGAAGGAAATAACACACCATGTTTCCTTGTCGTGACACGTTTTACCTGACAAGTAGAACCACTAGATGGGAAAAAGACTTCATTCACGCTTAACCTTGATTGAGAGCGAGAGATAGCAGAAGTCATCACTTCAATGTCATCAACATTTAAAAAATGGTGCTTACCCTTGCCATCGTCGCCATCGATATGGATGAATGACTAGAGAAGTTTCTTATCAAGATTCTGTTTTCTCTCTGACGATTCCTTATAGATAGCAAGAGGTGTTGATTTGGATCTACATCTTTGTGCCGCATGGAAAATATAAGGCGTCACCGTAGCTGGGTGTGAGGATGCAGGATCTAACGCCACATTCGATGCACTGAATAAACCACGCCGGTCTGTATGCAGCAAGAGATTGAACACTGTATTTAGCGGATCGTGGGAAGGATCGAGTGATGAAATATACTTCGAGTGGGGGGCGAAATGGCACGCAGATTGGTGATGTGAGAAGCCATGAACCTCATCAGTTACTTGAACCGAATCCGGTAGTTGTGGACGAAGAGATGAATGCAGTCTTCGTCATTTACTATGGGAATAGTCGCAGTCTTCTTTGAAATGACGGGGAACTTGGTTTGAGGGTAGAAATATTGATGGAAAAAGAGTTGCCGAATAAATCTAGAAGAAATGTTTTTTCTCAAGCAGACGATATACAGCTCGATGCCCGAGTGATCGATCGCAACTTATATGTTCTAGACAAAGAAAGTCAGCGTGTGTCAACGTTGCTAGCTAATGTGACAGACAATGGTATCCGTTTTCGGGTATCTCAGAAATCCTTTGGAATTCATGTGGATTCATAGCAGAATGCTCATGTGAGCGATTGTTATTATAATGATATCCCTAAATGGCCGAGTGAACGACTAGTCGCTGGAACAGGTCAGTTTCTAAGGGAGTGGGACGTAATCCAGTGTCAAAATGATGTCGCTGTAGACAGCAATGGCTGTATGTTCATTGCGGACACTGGGAAAGAATCGGATACGTCTTTGGCACCTCAATACACGAGAAGGCATCTGCATCATAGACTGCTCTGATATTCGGGAAAACAGAATCGATCAATTCGCTAACTCAAATGATGTGATTCTTTTACTCCAGGGGGGAATTCGCTAGTCGCCGACACAGGAAATAATTAAATTCAACGATTCGAGTTATCTATCGACGGGAAGTGCGGTAAGTATCAAGCTGTTATTCTTAGATGAACTTAAATCATTGCAGTCGTTCTCTAAACAAGCATCTGGATTGTTTTGATGAAGTTGACAAAGAGACGTATTCCAATTACACTGAAACATAAATGCTAAGCTTGAACAGCTCACTTCACATCAATATTTCAGTCACTGATCCACTTTCATGAGATGACTAGTTTTGTACAGATGCATTTAGTTGAAGGATGAATTTCCTCAGACACCTTTTTTTTTACTCTATGATGAGCTCTCGAAAACAGCAGCAATAATCTAGACAATTCAACGGAGAATCGAGCCCAGCAATTTCATCGAAAACGTTCAAGCTGAGATAATTCTGCGGGTGATGATGCTACAAAAATAGGCTGTGTACGGAAAGAATTTGCAGTGAATGATATGTTTACCAGATACTCTTTGTGATGCATTTTTTGATTGCATAATGAATACAACTGTCATTCACTTGATCTACTCTTTAATCTTCACTAAGATAAGTCAAATATATTCGTCAACTAGTCGTTCAGTGCCGAATCACAACTGTGAAAAGCTGCAGTTGAGCATCATAGCAACTGGCTAATATCGGCTTTCAAGCAACAGTAGTATTGGTTTAGATAGGTACATCTATCAGGTTAATTTTGATCCTCTTGATCCATCTGATAGGCTAGTTGCAGAGAAGAATGGTGAATCAGATTTTCGACTAACCCGTTCACCTTCAGGCTTACACATAGCTGCGCAAATACAAATACAAAATGTACTCTGAAACTTACACACCCCCAAAACCTAGAATCACTTACCTTGTACTCACATGTATTATCATGTACTGGGTCAAAAAACCTAGAATCACTTACCTTGTACTCTTATGTATTTACAGAGTAAGCAATTCTATGTATTTTGACCCAGTACATGATAATACATGTGAGTACAAGGTAAGTGATTCTAGGTTTTTTGACCCAGTACATGATAATACATGTGAGTACAAGGTAAGTGATTCTAGGTTTTTTGACCCAGTACATGATATTACATGAGAGTACAGGGTAAGTTATTCTAGGTTAGTTCTCTCAATACCTGATAATATTTGCGATGTGATTCTAGGTTTTGGGGGTGTGTAAGTTTCAGAGTACATTTTGTATTTGTATTTGCGCAGCCCTCGAGCTCACTCTGAGAAGTAGACTGAAATCTGTCTACTGAGGGAGAGAGAAACTGCACTGAAACCAATGTATCCGAAGAATAAAGAAATGGACGCCCAAGAATAATAAACAATAATAGAACTGGCACCGAAACAGGACACACACCCTAATCTCACATTAAGAGAGAGAATAAAAAGAAAGAGAAAGAGAAAGAATTTTATTGCAGAAAACATTCTTTCAACAAAAATGAAAGTACAAGAGAGAAAAGGAAGCGAGAACAATGTGATAGTTTATAAGACTACTGGTGTACTTCGAAGGCAATCATTCTTTAGGATCTTTATCCGGAGCCGAAGCTGGAAGTGTTTGAACATTAAATTACAAGTATACTGAAAAAAATAAGGTGTCACACGAAACCTCTGAGGTTTCGTCAAGTTTTACTATACTGTATAACTATCCGTAGGATCATACGAAACCTGTCAGAGATTTAGCAATATCCAAGATTTTGTAAAATTCTTTGTAGAGTTTTAACATATAAAAATGTTTCGTCCTGAACCCTTTGAAATTTGCGCTATCCCTGAGGTTTGGTCAAAAACCCATTTGAGTTTCGTATAAAACGTTTTGTGCATATGCTTCTTGTAGAATTAGTGTTACGAAGTTTCCATTAACAAGTCATCACGTTTCCAAGTAGTTCGTAACTTGTACATTACCAGCTAGATGCTTACGATAACGGGCCGCTACGAGTTACTGAGTAACGGAGTAACGGGTTGAATCACTCTTGTAATAAGCATCAAAAACCGTTTTAAGAAAAATTACGAAATTCTATAAATTTCACCAAAAGTATATCAAGCTTGGAGAATCCATTTATGAAATCCCTATTTTCACGATTTTCCGTTCATAGCTTTTGAGAAAAAGGTTTTTTTCTACAAAAATTTGAAGTGTTTCATTGAAATTATTTTTTCTCTCACGAAACCTGTTTCTGTATTCCGAGGTAGATCTTTAAAAAAAGAAGAGTTAAAGTGAAAGTGATGAAAATTCCTGTATCAGATTCAGACTCCGAAAGTCTGACTTGCTTTATTCAAGCGTTTTAGAATTTCGTTTTTTTTCGTGAAAACCTACTTTGCAGATTATTGAAGGAGTTGTTGATTGTGTCGCTCTGATACCGTTAATGGGTAACTGGTAACGGAAACGTTACCAGTTACTTGATGTAATATTCCATTTCTAGTTAGATCAGTTTTCAGATGAGTAGATAAAAATGGTGAGTTCAATTCTAAAACTAGCAACCTGCTGAAACATTTTATTTAAATTTAAATCAGTTGTCAGATGAACAAATAAGAATAGTGAGTTTGATTTTAGAAGTTACAATAGGATGAAATATTTTTTCTATTTAGATCAAACATCCCATGCCAATCATTTCGCTCACCGGAACCTGGAGGAACTAGTAGAAAAATGCCTGAAAATTACGGTATTCTGTAGGAAAACACATGGCATCGCTGAAACAGGGAAGTAGTCTCCTGGCCACAAATTTTCCTGATTTTTTCTGGTGAGCTCCAAGTAAGTCAGTGTGTCTTTCCGCAAGAAGTGGCACAAATCGTGGGAAAAAACTTGGGAAAATTTGTGGTCGAAATATTGTTTCCATCTTCCTGCGATATCATGTGTTTCGCTATAGGATACAGTAAGTCGCTCTTACTTTTCTGCCGGTTTTCACAAGATCCAATTGTTTTTTTTAGAGAGTGGGAGGTTATAGCATTGAATACTGGTGGAGAAATATTTCCGCAATGGAGCATAGCATTCGGCGAAACTTACATTCAATGTTGAGTCATGAATTGTAAAAACGTCCAAGTACGAGAGGCTCGCTATCGGCTATTAAAAATTAAGACTTTTAACAAAACCTCAAAGGATTTCGATTTCATTGCAGAAATTGGAACCATTGATGGTTTTGTATGGCACCTTTTCTTCTTTCAGTGTAGCACGCTTCATCTTTTTGCAAATCATTTTCGTCAGGATTACATCTTGCTTTATGGAAAGAAGAACATCATGATTATAATTTGTATAATTCATCGCATAGAAATAAGACTTATCACCTGAAACTGTACTGATGAAGTTCACAAAAACACATTCTGAAATTAGTTTTCTGACTCGAGCTCCTATAACAACTTTCTTCGAGAACGAAATTTCATACAGTGAATATGCTTTGAAGAAAGTTTAACATTATCACCGTCCCTCTCATAGAAAAGGATTCTGGCATCTATGAATAGATCAGTCAAGTCGCTGTGCGCTTCTCTCGAAGCAGTCCCCAATGTCGAATCTTCACAGGACGCATATACTTTGATCAAGAATTTAGGGAAATTATTTTAGATTCTTTGTTGACAGCTATTCGAGAAACCGCAAATAAGTAGAAATCCACGAAAGAACTGACTACAATCGTAGAACAATCTCGAATGTTTCGAAGATCTTCAAACACAAATTAATAGCTTGACAATCTTATTTCCTTGCTTCGCCTAGAAACGCCAACCTTTCAACAATCAACTCACTCGTTCTCACTCACATCATGTGGCGAAATATATTTTTCTCGAGAGTGTAATATATCGAAGTATTACTATCAAGCTCTACAAATCAACGTCCCTATTTCGGGTCAGTTTGCTCTTTGGAGGGTGTGGGTGTGCACGCCCTCATGAAGAGTCTCTTTAACAACAATCAGCCCGCACACCCACACCTAAAAATCAAATGCCAGGAAACTAATCTTGCTGGCCTCCATGGAAGATACTGGTAGAATCTTATTTCTTTTTCTGCTCGACCCAGAATACGCAAAAAGTACAGGAAGCTCTGGAAAAATGTATGAAATATTTTTCTCGTATGAAGTTGGTTTGAATCTGTGAAGTGACACACTGTCGAATTATCTAGAGATGTTCTTTGGAAAAGCCACTTGCAATTTGAGATATCATATCTTTCTTTTATCATACACACCCAATAGTGTTCCATCAAGAGGTACATCAATATATATGAATAATGATATATAGAAAACATAGGCAATCATTGTTTGTTCTCGGAAAAACAGCAAAACATGAGGGAAAATGGACAAAGGTTTTCAATTTCAACATGAGAATAAGATCATTGATGATAAGAGTGTCACACACAAAGAATCATTGTATTATTATACCCAAAACAGCAGATAATAAAGATCATGTACAGGTACACAATATGTTACATAGAATGTTCCTCATTCCAATAGCTTTTCAAACATTTCGAAAGCTATTCGAATGAGGAATGTTCACTGTCCATCATGTCAATTAAAATAATTTGATAGATAAGAAAATAATCACTAGGTTTCTTGACAAAAGGTTACGGACGATGCAAAATGATAACATCGTCCTCCGTCGTATCAGCTAGTTGTATTATACATTGTTTGATTAAATATTTTTGTGCCTTGTTTTATGTACTTTCACCAGAAGTTTCTATTGCTTTCCTGCGTATATGGTGCAACGATCAAATCTCTGAAGTAAAAAGTAGTTCAAGTGCTTACGCAGTGAAGTACTGTGCTTCTCTAATGCTTGTCGATCCAAATCATCATGATTGGGATTTTTTTTCAGTGGTTTAGAATCTAAACGAAAAAATTATAAACTATTGATATAAGAATCACTGCAATCTATAATTATGTTGAATGCTGTACCAGTTCGTTGTCTTGCTTGTAGTGTACGATCTAGTATCAGTACTGGTACGACAACAGATGATGGTTGCGTCGATGCAAAATTGGAGTTGGGGCTTGGATCAATGTGACGTTCTAAGGAATTCATCGCTAAGTTTTCAAACTGTGGCATGGCTTCTTGTTTTTTTATATTTGCTTCACTACCGTTCATAGTGCAATGTGATTGATCAGAAAGCTTTAGTACACGTGTTTGACAAGTCGAACTTCGATTATCAACAGATTTCGAACTGCTGTCGGGTTCATAATGCTCGTTACCTGAATCTATGCATGAAAAGATGGTACAGAAAAGCAGATGAATTTGAAAGTAGACATTTTACTTTGAGTCTCGTTCGAAACAGGTTCAGAAGTTTGTTGACCAGTAGCTTTCTCTGTTGATTCCATTGTACCTGATTGTACTTCTTGTTCCTTGATCTAGAAAGTATTTATGAAGAAAACACTGTTACATGGCTATCGTAAGAATCACTCACGAGTCCAATCGTGGTTTTCTCATGCAACAGTTGCTGATTGTGAGATCTTCCCGTCATATTTAATAAAATAGCTTCCCTATCGATATTGAGGAACGGTATAGGAGACTGATTAAGGCAATCAAGCTTCCTATACTTACTTGGAAGGTTCAATCCGAGCGTCGGTTTCACTTATCTTCCTTCCAATACTTCTTTGTTTTGATGATTTCGTTGTGTCTTTCGCTTTCAAAGTACGACCACTGCCCTTGAGTTCATTGGTGAGTTGACCTGTCTGAATTTTGTCAGTTTTTAAATCATGATTATGATCATTCTCAATCTCGAATATATCTTTATCGTCAACGTGGTTGTTGTCCGGCAAAGAACCATTGTGATCCTGTAGTTGATGGTTTTGTCTACAATTTACTTCGCTACGATTGATTTCCCAATTGCACGCATGATCGATATTATTAATTGGTTCATTTCTATTGCTTCTCTGGAAAGAAAACACCATCTAGTGATGACATGACAGACCAAGGTAAATTTAAAATGTATTTTAACCTCGCGATGTCTTTGAATGAATCGAACTTGGAGTAATTGAGTTGCACTCGGTCTTAGATAAGGATTTTCGATAAACATTCTATATATAGAATTCAAACAATTAATTCATTTAGATACTTCTTCGTACATTCAACAGCATTTGAATTATTTTCGAAATCGAAACCAGTAAATGACCAAAACATTGAAAAGCAATGTGAAAATTAATCTTAGTCACATGCAAACTTGTGTAGCGATTGATTGTCAAATGACTATTAGGAAATTAATCTGCTTACGGGTTCTGGGAAAACTAAACTTAGACCTTACTAGGAAAGAGAGCATTCAGTTACATTGTGATCCATTTATTCTCAAAAAGTCTTAGGAATGTGTGGACCCTTTGCATGGATGAAGAATATACAATATGCATGTGTTTACGAAAACGTCCACGAGCTATCGATTCACAAGCAATATTTATGATTTATGACCGATTTATTTGAAATATGGCTGGAATCAGTCAAATCCTGTCTGTGATCAAATCCACTTAGCTTAGTCTCTGCTTAACCGAAGTTTGTGGTAATAAATAGCATACTATCAACGATATCACTTCAGCCAATCTCTACCCTTACTATGTTTTGCATCGCAGAAAGCGAGAGGAAAAACTTTCTTTTGCTCTAGATATCGTTTGCACATCTACTTACACTTTTGAAGTTACATATTTGTCTGGCAGTCCTACTTTCAACATATGATCCGTACACAATTATAGAATAGGACATCTTGAACTACAAACGAAATTATTACTAAAACTCATTGCCGTTCAGTATCAAAAGAAACAAAGTTGAAAGACAAATGAAGATATCACTAAGAATTGAGAATTCTTCAATATATCAGTCATTCATATTCCACTCATATGCTTACACGGTTATCTCCATCCCTGTCACAATCGTACAAGCTTACTTTTTCAGTATATCATCAAGTTCTTTGGAATAGAGCGTGGGTAATTGAGGTGGCTTACCACACCATATCTTAAATAGAACCTCCAAGAAGTCCTTCCCGTCGAATGCATGTTGAAATGTACACATCTCATACAATAAACAACCGACAGACCTCGAATGAGAAAAGAATCGAACAAAAATAATATTCTATTTGATTGTGCTCTTACCATATGTCTGATTTTCCGTCGAAGCGATTACAGTTGATGTTTTCCGGAGAGATGAAATGTCTACCAACAAAGAAAACGAAAAATGATACGTCGATTGAAAACTAGTACTCTTCATTAAGTAGTTACGGTATTTTTGTGAAACGAGTGATTCTATCACATGGCTGAATTTTAATCTGATTCATTACGAAATCGCCAATTTTGATTTTTCCGAACTTGAAAAAAATGCTTCGTGTGTTCAAGTTTCGATGAAGTACTTCACATTTATGCATGTATTCAACAGCAATCAATATTGAGATGAGCCAGTCGACCACTTGATCTTCAGTTAACCGTTGATTGAGTTTTTTCAATTCTTTGAGATGCTGATCTAAGTTACCATCTTCAGAGTATTCAGTCACCATAAAAAGAGTCTCATTTTCTATGAAACTCTCATAGAACTAAACAAGCATGACAATCATGAAATCTATAGTGAACGAGCACTATTTTTATTCCGTGCCTACTTCCGCAATATATTCATGTTTCAATTGTGAGAGCAGTTGAACTTTATGCAGTAACTCAACTGCTTGTTCCTTATCCATGTCACCCAAACGGATAACTTTTAGTACTTTTCTGATACGAAATAAAAAATAGATCAGAATTTTATTGTCATTTTGAACAATTTACGATACACACGGTTCATTGTTCGTTTCAAGATCTGTTACAAGATAGACTGTTCCAAAATCAATGTTATCCAATTTCTTCTCTTTTCTATAGCGCTTCTTGTATATTGATGCTTCCTCACGACTCGCCATAATGATGAAAACCAGCTAAATCAACCACTCAGAATCTGGAAAAAAACCAATGGGAAACTGTATTTGTAAAAAAACAGTAGTTATGCTCTGCCAGATAAACAAATTCATTGCACTTAAGAGAGATTTCGCCAAGCTATAGACCAAGCCGTCCGGAGGTAAATTTTAGATTTTGAAATTTAGTAATTCGTTTGATAGCTTATGGTATGAGTATACAAAATCCAAAATATTAGGGTCAAAGGACATTCTAGTGAAAAGATATAAAGAACACAAGTAAGTCACCCTCATCCAAATACTCAAAAATCATGATTTTTAATTGAATTTCTTGTCCATCGTATATTTTTATCAAAACTTGACCAAATCTAAAAGTGTCATATATCATTGAATAGCGCAGACTCTGCTCTACTATATCTGATATAGAGCCTTGCCAAATCATGTTTGACATTGCGTAAAAAAATTGGAAAACAACATTTTATTGAATGTTGAAAAAAACGTTTTTTCTCTTTTTCGGGTCAAAAAGTCACTAGAGTGTCGAGCCCAGAAAAATAAGACCAGATTCCGAGAGCCCGTGAAAAACTACATCTATTGATATGTAAATCAAAAGAAAAAAACCCGGGTCGTAACACAAAGTTTTCAAAACAATGCTATTCGTGAAAAAAGTTTTTTATCGTAAAGTTACTATATTCATACATTCATAAGAATTTTCGGTTCTCACAACTTAGTCTAAAGTGAAAATTTCAAAAAGAGAAATATTGGCAAGAAAAATGTTGAAATATAGAAAGATCAGCGTAGATGGCACATGACGCCATTTCAACATTTTCTTGCGATATCTTGACTAAAGTTAAGAGAGTTGATTGTTTCGGCTGATTTTAGTCCAAAGAAACACTGTTTAGAGAGATGTCAAATATCATATTCTCGTTTAGCACATCAAATTATATCGATAAGAGTGTATATCGAAAAATTCAAGTGGCGTTCCGAAACATCAATGATCTATATGAAGTGTACACTTGCATGAATAACTTCTAAACAATGCACAATTAGTATTAATAAATGTAAAGAACTATAATTTCATGATTATTAGTGTACTGTTTTATAGAAATTTCTATAAGCGACAGAAATTTTCTTCAGCTTGATGCTTTCACAAAGAGGGAAAGCCAGTCAAATAAACTTATGAAAGATATTTGACGTGTATCCGTGGAATCTCAGCAGGTCCATCCGATGTCCATTCCCAAATTTAGCTAAACTGCCAGAGTTTGAGAATTTTCGTATGAAAGATACGAAAGCTCACCTCGATTTTCATAGAGATATAAGTGAGATTACAAAAATTAGAGATGTAACGGTGACGGTGAATCACTGGTTGACCGTTCTAACGGTAACCGCCCTTACGAGTAGCCGTACGAACCAATAACCGGTGTAGCCGGTAACTGTTCCACCGGTAACCGTTAATACCGGCTAAAAACTGCTTTATACCGGTTTATTCAAGGGACGTCACAGTTTAAATGACCGGCCGTTGACGTAACTGTCCTACCGCCTTTGAACGTTCTTATGTGGCTTATTTCGGCTTATACCGGTGGGATTAGGTGAATACCGGCCAATAGTGGCTAATATCTGCTTATAACGGTAACCGGTTTCAACGGTTACCGGTTGGATCGGTTACCGACTGGAGCGGTTACCGTCACCATCGCATCCCTAGTAATAACGCACCTTTGTCATGTTTAAAAAAAGAAATGGTTTTTCTTTTGAAAAGTAAGTGATAGTTCGAGAATACTTGATCAGATTTGAAAAACAACCACATATTTGGATCCCTAGTGAAAACTGCATCAGAATCCATTCTAATTACTGTAATTTTCATCCATCACTATAGTGCGGATATTTTCTTTGCACACGAAATACAAAGCACTTGACAAAAACAATGTACGCAAACTTCAATGAGAAAGTTGGATTTCTTCAGGCTGTTGGTGTGGCCAGTTCGATTGAGAAATGTTTCCTCTACTACATGCACTCTTAGGTTTTCTTCCCGACTTTATTTTAGAAGAATCGAATGGCAATACAAAATTTTATCTTGATTTTCCAGCAAGTTCTGATGAATCTATTTGAGATCATAGAAAATGTCTCATAAATCGCCTCGGAATTCATTGAAATTCTCAGGGTTTGTAGAACTATTTCTGCTAATCAGTTCGGCACTAAGTTATTCAATAGTGAACTCTCCTTTGATAGTAACATAGGTCCAATAGAACTATTGCCCACGTCGAGAAACGCGGACCAGTTCCAGACGTAAAACACCAGAAGTCATCTGAACATGAAAGCAGTATTCCCACTGGAAACCATTCGGAAAAAATCCGAAAGGTTTCTGGCCGGAGTACTGCTTCTTGTACGCATGATTGCTGGTGTTTTCCTGAAGGATACGGCGATTTTCCCGCATCTTTTCTGTCGGTTCCTGCAGTATCATGTGAGCGGAATGACTCGCCTCGGTTTACAGTCTGTCCCAAATTTGATCAACCACGTTTATCTTTTAATTTTATTCGATTGTCTTCAAAGTTAGTAATAATTAAAATAGTGAGTGTGATAGAGAAAATTGTTTCCAACTGAAATCTAGCAGAAAAGAAATTATAATTTGATTCCTATAAACGGGATCTCCAGGAAACTAAAATCCTAGCTTTTTTAACATCTAGAACCCTAACTTATTATTTAATTTATACTGTTTAGCATTCTAGAGAGCAAGCTCTACAGAATGAGATGTCTTTCAGTTCTGTACGATGAGTTTTCGCTTAGATGTAAGCCATTCCACGAAATCCATTTTCTCAACATTGTCTTTCGAACAAGTAAATTTTGCCGATATTCAAACGCTAATATCTCAGCGAAAAACCATCGTACAGCACTGAGAGACATCTTATTTTATGGAACATTTTCTCTTCTTGAATGCAAGATTGTGTTAACCTAAATAATATTTGTGGGTTCTAGATGCTGATAAAATAGGATGTTGATTTTCCGACATGCAATTTATAGGAATTAGATTATAATTTCTTTTCGGCTAGCTTTCAATTGAAAACAATTTTTTCTATCACAATTACTATTTGAATTATTACCAGTTTGAAAACAGCCGAATAAAATTAGCGGATACGCTTGCTGATCAAATTTCGGACTCACTGTACATTGCCACTTTATGACCATTACTATTATGAAAACAGAGTTCACTATTGAATAACTTAGTACCTAAATGATCAGCCAAAATAGTTCTGCAACCCTGAAAGCGTAATCACCAAATGGACCCGGTAAGACACCACAGATCAGTGCTTCCAATGGAAATCTAAAATAAAATATATTTGTACACTTTGCTTTTACTGGCAAATAGGCATGCACCGAGCCCGCGCTACCCGGGGTTCGGTAAACCCGGGCTCGATCAGGCTCGTGTTTGGCCAAACCCAATGGTCGTTCATACCCGTTACCAAAAACAGTTTTGTTGTCATTTAGCAGAAACCTCAATGATCAATAATTGAAAGTTCAGAAACTTATCACGTTCATAAAGATTTCATACCAGAGATTTCTAATCTTTTCAGTTCTACACTCGCGACTTACTCGATACAACAAAACAAGAGTAGAACGAAAGCAATTATGCCTTAGAGCCGGTACACCTGATTTCGCCAGCAAAATGATACTTCTCGGGGTTTCCTTTGTTGTTCAGCTCATCGACATCGTAGAAAGCTTCATTTATTTTTCCGGAATAGAATAAACAGTTCTGCATCGATCTATGTAACTTTGCTCATCGACATCGTAGAAAGCATGGTTTATTTTTCCGGAATAGAATAAACAGTTCTGCATCGATCCATGTAACTCTTATTGAACATTAATAAGCCTTTCTTTTCAGACAATCGTTTCAAAGTAAGCTCCTAAAATTTTCTTTCTCTTCTGTGCGTTCCTAATTCCACCATGTTGTTTTTCTTTTATGTAAAAGCAAGATCGGAAAATTGTTACTAGTTCATTCGAAACGAACATGAGTTGATGCGTCTTGACAAGAGGAATCGAATTGAATATGTTTTATTCACAATAACAACATTTTCTCGGCTAAATCGTTTTTGTATCGAGACGTTCTGTGTAAAACTGCTGTAATCTCAGAATTAGGAAAATAAATGCATCACATGGGGGAATTCGGAACGCACAGAAGAGAAAGAAAATTTTAGGTGCTTACTTTGAAACGATTGTCTGAAAAGAAAGGCTTATTAATGTTCAATAAGAGTTACATGGATCGATGCAGACTGTTTATTCTATTCCGGAAAAATAAACCATGCTTTCTACGATGTCGATGAGCAAAG
>OENT01000924.1:0-67551 GCA_900239685.1 Rotaria macrura
TAACATGTATGACTTTATGGGGGATGATCCATTTCTGCTTAAAGTGGAACAACTTCCCTATCGATGGGTACTAGTGTCCACTGCTGGATTATCAATTCATTGTTCTATCCTCATACCATAGTCATATGTGGTTTATAACAGATTTCATATGTCATCTATATGTCATGGTGCTTATTTTACGTAGATACATGAAAATGATGATGAAGTTCAACACTTTTTACAAGTAGTATAAGACAGACGGCTTAACATGACGAAAAAGTGATTAGTAAAAACAAACATGTTCAAACATAATTTGATAATATTGACACAACTCGTTGTGATACTAGTCAAAGCAAGATAAAGTCGAATCATTGATGCCTTACATGAAATATTTACATTGATTGCATGCAGTTCATCTTACTGATTGAAAATACATGGTTTGCTTTGATTTAACATAATTAAATCATGCAAAACGATGAACATCTTAAAAGATTCATAAAAAAAAATCCAGAAAAACTGATTAGGAGTTTTCTTTTACGTTGATTGAAAGTTCTATTCGGGTAGATTCATGTTTTTCAGTATTATTTCAAGTTGTTCATGCCAAAGTGTAATTAGTACTTAGGAAAAAAAACTGTCTTAATTATCTATAAATGACATTCCAAAAGTCTTAAAGCATGGCAATCATGTCCATTCTAATTATATGATTTATTTCCTATTTATCTATTCATTTTTATTAAAGTCTATATTCTCATGGAGATTTAAATTTCTAATATGAAACTATTTCCTCACGGAATACTTATGAACCTATTTACTATATAAAGCTATGCAATCGTATTGATCGTAGATAGTTCCCTTGACGATGGCTTGAATCGGTTAACACTTTATTCATCAAATTTAGAAAATAAGACAAAAGAATGATTGATAAGATTTAAACGTTATTAAAAATTTATTGATCCTTGTCTTTATAATAAAGTTTTGTGCCATTCATCCAAAAACAAGAACAACTAAATAAAAGACCATGTTAATCATTAACTACTAGGCAACATTAATGCTCAGAGAAACTTCATCGTACGAAAGTGTTTCTGTAATCTTATTGATCAATCAGTATACTGTATTTACATATAGCTATATCTTAAAACTTGTAGTGTTTAGTGTATTGATATAAAATATTCGATCGAACGAAAAACATGATACTTGTCTTTTATAACTAGTATTATTTTAGTACAGGAATCTTATTGAATAATTAAAGTGAATTGAATAGATCTTTAACATAACTATAGTTATTTAAGAAAAGTATTGTTTTCAGAACGAGATCTTAATAGAAATGACTTCATAGACATTGAAGCCTACACTATAGATCTTTATATTGTTTCTTATCGATGAAGTAAACTGAAGTTAATATCGTTCATTAACTCTCATCGGTTACTATAAAAGTCTTCAACATTACAATATAATTAAATTTTAGTCAATAATAACGAATGAGGTTTAAACAACTGTCATTTGAAAAGTTGATTCAAGAATATTTTTAATACTATAGATGAGCTCTTGCAAATGGTAGATTAAACTTCTGCTAGACATCAATCTCATAGGATACAAAGAGAACAGAAAGAAAAACAGACATTTGATTCTTTTTTTTCTTTCTAAATTAAGACTTTTAATTAAAACAAATATATCTATGTCAAAAGCAATCATGTCAAATATTGTTTACGTTTTGTTTAAAGTAGTAATGACTTACCAGGTATCGATTCAGCAAGTAGAAGTAGTAGAAGAAATAGACCAGAAAATATAGATATAGTTAAAATCATTTTTGCCGGTGATTCAGGTGGAATCCAGAAAACTACCATTGTTGCTGCAGATAAAAGTAAACATGGCAATATTAGAATGTATCCATAAAGACCACCTTTTCGTTGAATAATCATGGCAAATGTTAACAATGAAAATGAATCATTAGTTATAGTATTTTTTGCATCAAGCGGTATGACTTTCCATTCATTGGAATTTAAATAGGCTGTCATGTCCATAGCTGGTATATTTTCTTTAAATGCAAGTATGACTTTTGAAAAATCGTACGTCCATGAACGATATGTTAATGAACATTGATGAATATCATAGGGAAATTTCGTTATATCAAGAAAACACACACTAAATTGCATCGTAGCTGGTACGTATAGAATATCACCCGTATGTTGTATGACAGCGGAAATTTCACGCCAATCTTTTAAACGTTCATCAGCATAATTGTATAAAACGACATCCTAAAATAGTTTAGTTTTGTTTAGAAATCTTTCTAGAAAAAAAAAACAAAAGAAAAGTTTTTCTCTATTTGTTAATACCGGCGTCCATATTGAATCAGCTGGTAAACAAACTGTTGCTAATCCACCATAGTCAGCAGGATTCCAAACTAAATTCATATCTTGCCAAATCAATGTTTTCCATGTGTTTGTTTGCATTCTTTGACCAGTCGAGCCAAGATCAAATAATTGTATTAGAGTTAAACCAAATGAAATAGTTATTGGTTCAGAAACGTTTCGTATTGGACGTGCATATATTGTTGGATAATTATTTAATAAATCGCGTATCAAACGTTTTTCATGAGTTAAACGTTTTGTTTTAGGAGGATGTATTAAATTGGAATTATTTGATTGACGTGATGATGATGACGATGAATAGTGACGATATTTCGTGCGCTCTTGGCCATCATTGTGAACAGTGTTAATACCAAAAATATCTATAGAGAAAGAATTCAATTGAACATTGAATAAAAGTCAAATACTGCTTAAATTCGTGTCGATAGTTAGATTTTTTTCAATCCAATTCTAGAAAGCTTTTTAATGTTTTATCAAATAAAAATGAACTAATTTAATTCAACTATAAAATCTTTATTTTCAATATAGTCATGCAATGTTTTTGCTGCATAATAGAAATAAATACGTCGAAATTATATTGATAAAACGATCTTATTCATCAAAAGTATTAAAACTGAAAAATACTTATTAGATAATCATATGTATATCTATACTCTTAATAAAATTTCGATAGAAATTCTTTAGCTCGATGAAATCTATATAGACCACTTTCGGTAATGAAAAACTTCAGCAAAATAAAACAAAATATTCGAAAATATTATCCAATAAATTTTACACTTTGACTACAGTAAAAAAAAATATGTTCTCCGTTTCTATTTCTTTTACCTCGAGAATTCTCGTGCAGAATTTTATTTGATGATTGTTCTCGTTGTTGTTGATAGTACATTTGTGATGGTTGTGAAAGAACAAGAGTAACATTTAACATCACAAAAAATAATGTCAAACTAACAAGACATAATGATATAGTTAAATTGTAAGATCGTGTGCGTTGACGTTTGAAATCATGTGGCACGTACTGATTTTTATCATGAATAGTTGATGATAATGATGAGTTAACATGTGTTAAATAACAGCAATAATAACACATGTTGTACGAATTATCGTTTCAGTAAATATGTATATCTAGACTTTTCTTTGGTTACCAATATTCAGCCAAGTGATTTACTTCGTTATAGAAGAAGAAGAAAAAAACAAGAAAGGCTTACAAAAGATTTTGGTCACATAAATGTATTTCGATGTTATGGCTCAAAGGAATAAACATAGAGGATCAAAGAAGAAGTTGTTTTTGTCTATTTGAATAACAACACCTCATAGAATCTGGTCGTTCTCGATTTATATCTGTCCTTTGCAAGCACATCGATGTCTACATGAAAGTCACGAGAGAAAATTTTGGCATTCATCTGATGATGGATTTGATGCCGAGGGGTGAATTTTTTTCCATTTTCTCTGGGTACTCTCTATCTCTCTTGTTTCCTTTCATTTTCTTATGAAGTCTTTGCATCCTGATAGTCATTATTGATAGATCTAGCAGGCATGATAAGGCAGAATAGTTCAATAAGAATAGCTCTTCATAAATGCATACGATTAGACTTCTATTCTGTCTTCTTTACTCTTTATACACTTAATGCAATAAAGCAGTAACATGAATAGTTATTGTTTGCATGTACACTAGATTAATGAAAATGAAACATTGAAGGTCCAGATAAACATGTATCTGTAGATTTTATATTATAATAAAGAAACTAGATAAATTAGTATACGTCATTTGTCCTTACTTTTTTTTTCTTCCTCTTTTCATCTATATTCATACTGACTGGTTACAATCATATGTTTTCATGCTATACTCATTTTCGGCAAAATCTTTGAACTTAATCATAATTGTCGGAAAGAAAATGGTTTTTTGATGCATATATAACATATAGGTATACATTTTTTCTGCTCATTTAAAAGAAAACAAGTTACAGTAAATAGATTCCATTCAAGTTAAGGGAAATCTCTCAGAAAACGTGAATCGATACGTCATAACAAATATGAAACAAGAAATAGCGTCGACACTATTAGGATTCTCGCTTCCCCTTCTAAGTTTATTTGATTATATTAAATCATCTCTTACAGTCCTAAAACATTTTAATTTAACAGAATCCTAAATTTGAATCTATTTTCTCAATAGATTTATCATCATATTTTAACCAAACAAACATTCATAAGACCTTAGCGTATGTATGCGCATGTACAGAATGAAAATCGTATTTCACTGATACTTACCTCGATCAAATCGATTGTGCATGTTTAGATAAAAACAAAACAGATTGTATTATCGTGTCAAAAGATTTTCGATACACGAATACACATATCCTCTCAAACAACAACCCGTGCAGAATTTTTGTAAACACACATGGATAAACATAGTCAAAATCACTAAGAACTATAGATAGAAGTTGGATTAGTCAGATAATTTTCTCTCTCTCTCTCTTATCTTCACATGATTGTAGGTATTCAAGAAAACATGATGTTAACATCAGTAAAAATATATGAAAAATCTCTCCGTCGAGATACTCGATTGATATATTGATCGATCATACATATGCAACGAGTAAACATAGAAAAATAATACAGCATCAAGTTGAGACACATGATATAAATATATCACATCGATTGAAGTAAAAAGCTCAAAATAAACTGTATACGATTGTAAACTACTACAAATCATCATTGCAATCAATGAATTCATATATATATATATATATATAGAATAATTGTCAAATAATTATTACCTGATAATCTTCATGACAGTAGGATTGTAATTTTTGATGACAGGCAATGTAGTCATTGAAGTATGCTTACTAAATTTGTATACTGCTTGCTCTTCAAAAATAAAATATAAAAATCAGCAAACACAACACAAATAATGGTTGCGTATCCTTCTCGTGGGTGCTAGTTTTTTTTTCTTCTTCTAGTGTTCCTTCATCATTATATTGATGTTCTTCATCTCCTGCTCCTTCGTTCTTCTCGTCTTGTTCTTCGGCTTCGACTTCGTTATCGGCTTCTCCTCTACTTTACTCTACTACTATACTAGATCTTTGCGTTTCTACTACTAACACCATCATCCATTGAGCCATTCATTTGCTAGTGTGCCATTCTCTTCACGTCTAGCTATCAAACAATGAGCAGCAATAACAAATAAAATACCCTAACACATTCTTCTCATTTCTCTTCTATTTTCTGATCTCGTATTTTGAGCATTTCATATTCTGTTCTTCTTTTTCTCAATCGTTCTTATTCCGAGTTCTTGTACGATTAGTGCCATAAATCAGCTACGAATGAAATTATGTATCATAAATAAGAAAATTCCGATAAACTTGGAGAAAATTGTAGATGAAAAACGGTGTCTGGTGAAATCTATCTATAGTAAATCTGCTTGCAAGATTCATCTTACATAGATGGTATTATCCGTAGGATTGAGAATCATAGAATGAAACTCGAAGGATGTAGTCGCACGTGCATACACAAATTCAATCAGGAATGCACGTCTGCATTCACCATGGTGTGTATACTAAGTTTTGTTCTATGATCCAGTATATGAACAGTACCCTATGATTGAACATAATTCGAAAAAAAGAAAGAGACAACATGATATCCTCATGCATTATGACAATTAATTTATTTTGATGAGTACTAATGTACGAATTCCAACCATAAATAAATGAATCAGAAAGACGATAATGCAAATAAAATAATTAATCCTTTTCCTGTACTTACTAACTTAATTAGTTAATAGATTTATGAAGATAAATTTTGTGATAATCATAAGATAAGATTCGATGTAATTGCGTGTTTACAAGAACCACCAACAAGTTCCATTAGAAAACCGTTGAAAAATGTATCATGATTAAATAAATATTGTGATCGAATACGATTCTCTATTCATTGTCATTGTCATTTTCTAGATTTTCACAATTATTCGCTCTGGCTCACGTCTATACGTATGTAAATGTAAACAATGAAATTGCAGCGAATAACTACATATTAAAATCGATAATCTATTCCCTAATTAGATGCATGCAATGACAATGGAAATGATGTGACGATAATACTAGTTGTTTTGAAAGAAGACGAAATATAGTAGTATGTATAACTATGCAGTCTATTAAATCAAATTAAGATGCTTGAATGCTTGAAATCATTGATTGAGTTATACTCATCAGGATGTTGAGCAACTGTCTTTACAGAAGTTATCAAGAAAAGTCGTATCAATCGTATAGTCTTTAGAGATGAAATTCTCATTAGGATCGAATTCATTGATGAAAAGATTTTTTTTTGTTTTGTAAAATGAACTTTATTTTTCCATTCATAAATAATGATAACATAATCCTATTATCAATTTTCATTTCACAAATAGATGATACGAACTTTCACAAGCATGAATGAATTTCTGACAAAGCCAATTTTAGCTTTCCATGTATTATTGAAATTTTATCAGCCAATTTTCAATTTCATGTAATAGCTCTTATTATTATCAAACTTATTCCCATTGGGAATTTTTGAATCATTGGCTGTAACATAGGTTTTATTTCATTTTTCTAAGAATCATACAAGGTTACTTTTTACCATTAAAAAACTCGAACCGAATTCCCTACGATGCATTATTATTCTATTCATTCTTTTAACAGCATCTTTCAGTAAGTGGCTAGATGTTATAATAGCATCGTTTATATTTATTAGTTTTCTCAACATTACTAGCGTAGGTAACGTGTGTAATGAAACAATATTCAAGTATACAACTTCAGTGAAGGATTCCTCTTGAAAATAAAATGTATTCAAAGACATAATTTATTTGTATGTTTCATCTTTCTTTTTATCGTTTTAGAAAATCATTTCGTTCGAGCTTTCAATTCATTCATTAAGTGATTTTGTGTATCCATGTAAATCAAGTTTCAAATTTTATTTCCGTTATATGTGTATTTTGATTATTCTAGAAATAATTACGACTTTTTGTTTTGCCCTAAAAAATCTATCGTTTCTCCAGAAGAATCTACGTAAACCAATGATCTACTGTATGCAATAGAAAATTTTCTAGAATTAATAAGTTTTTTTTTTACAATAATAATATTTTAATTAGAACTTATGCATCGAAATATGCCATAAGTTGTAGAGTTTCGAATTGAATAAGCACAAGAGCCTATGATTAGCATGATATCAAATCTTTTGAAAACCTAAAAGGAAACACTCTAAATCTTTTCTAAAAACAAAGAAAGAAACAAAAACGTTCATCTCAAAATCGAGGGAAATAAAAAAAACACGACGGTTACATCTTTAACAACTTCTTAAGCTTGTATATTATTGTCGAGCCGAGATCTTCTATGATGATTGAATATTAATAGCATGTCTAATAGTCAATAGATGAAAAATTATTCCAATCGATCGAATTTCTCTCTGTCAAACTATTATATTCAAATAGCTTGAATAGCTCGGTCGAATAATGATAAGCTTATTAATAACTGTATTTGACATTTTGATTGAAAATTAAAAGAAAACTCCGAAAATAATATAACATGTATTAGGAAATCAAAGTTTTTTCTTTTTTCATCGACTGACAATATCTTGAATGAAAGTCTTATTTTATTATGAGTAATTTTCTAATTAACAATTGATTGGCCATCATCTGTATTCGAATCTCTTGTGTTTGTTACAAAGGAAATTTTCAAGCAATGATGAACTAGTTTTGTGAGTTTATATTTGTATAAGCATTTTATTCTATTCATATATGACTATTCAATTGAAAAGCAAAACTGGTTCAATGGTGAATTCACATACAAAAACTCAACGGACGAGATGCAATTAATTAATACTTTTCATTTTGGGAATTCATCGAATTAAGATACACGTACGAATGTTTCAGCATTCTTTTGCGATACCAATCTCTACTTCTTGCATTTGTTTTCATCGAATCACAGTATATTTTGTTCGACTGAAGCAAAGCATAAAAAAATCAATTAGACCTATGAAAAACTCCAATAGATTGCGACATCTTGCTCGTAGCAATCTGAGGATTATTGCCAACGACATTGCATAGTGAAAAATATGGTGTTAGAGTCTCATATTTCGTTTTATTGAAAAATGACTTGAATCATAAGAAATATTAAAAAAAAAACAAGCCCTAAAACAAAAACTGATAAATGACTACTGTAGGTGCAAATAATGCAAAACGAATGGAACGTTTGACAACATGTCCTATTTGTTTGGATAAATTTCGTATTCCAAAAGTTTTACCGTGTATGCATACATTTTGTTTAACACCATGTTTAACGAACTTAGTCGATCCACGAGCACGTTCATTACGTTGTCCAGAATGTCGTCGCGAACATTTGATTCCGCCAGGTTTGACAGAAAGATTTGCTATATAGTTTTAATGAAAATTTTACCGACAGGAGGAATTCAAGCATTTCCTGCCAATTTAACAATGATTGGATTTCTTGATCTTCAACCATCAACTAATATCAATCTTCCTGATCGATGCTTCCATTGCAAACAACAAAGACAAAGTATGATAGATCATAGAAGAGCGTCTACGTATATAAATATATAAATATATATGGATATACAATTAAAGGCAAATGTTTATTTTATTTATTGTTTAGCACTCATCAATTGTCATGATTGTTCACAGTTTTTTTGTACTGATTGTCGTGAACCACATTTTCGAGAAACATTTTATAATATAAGTTCATCAGTTAGTCAACTTCGTCGTACATTACCAAGATTAAGTAATCAAATTGCATCATACGAACAACGAGTGAATACGGTTAAAGTCAATTATGAACAAATTCGACGAGAAATAACGTTAAATATAGCTAATTTAATTGAGGAACTAAAAAATCGTGAAGCAGCATTACTTACTGAAGCTGAAGTGTACATGCAATCGCAATTGAGGTATAAAAAATCAATGTTTGATATTATAATTTTTTTGTATAATATTTGGTATAGAACGTTTCGTATTCAACAAGAAACGGCTGAAGTTGAACTAGCAAGTGTAACCAGTTTTTGTGATTCAGTAGGAACAAATTTTCCTAGGTATAAGAAAACAAAAATTCTATGAATTATTTTCTGATTTGATTCATTAATTTTAAATGCAAAAGTGGACAATCAATCACAGATGTAGATTTAGCAAATATGCGTGCACAATCGAATCGTTATTCAAAACAAATCGATAATATACAAGCACAAATACCATCTGATGTACAGAAGGTGAGCAGGTAATGAATACAAGTTATATGAATGATTTTAAATCTATCCATCTATTTCTCATCGATAAAAATTGTCAAGCTACGAGTGACGTTTAATGATCAAGTAGCTATATCGTCAGCTATACAAACTTTCGGTCGATTAATCGATACGTTCTCAGAGCAACTAACTTCAACAAGTCAAGTGGTTCCATTACAACAACAACAACGGCTACAACAACAACAACAGCAACCGCAACAATGGCAACAGCAACAACGACCACCCGTATTTTCTTCTGCACCGTATCCGCTTTCTTCAACACAATATGCTGCCACGCCACGAAATCAATTGAATATTCGAACGACACCTCAAAATGATCAATGTAAGTGTATAAATGAAAATAATTGGTCGTTTCTATGATCAATATATCTTTCAGATCAGCATGTGGGAAATAATTCCTATGCTCATGATTCCACGACATTACAGGTTCCTTCATTATCTCAAACTGTTGGCTATCGCCCTACACAGTCCACTGTTTCCAATCGTGTTGAGAATCGAGTCACCGATTTGAGTGCAACACTGCCTGTTGGAGGTACTACATCATCTTACACAGCTACATGGAATTCACAATCGATGCGTCGCTCTACATCTAATACTCAGCTATCGTCAGTCTTTGGGCCGAATCCATTCGCATCGGCTAGTTCTAGAACGGTTCAACAATCTACAGTTCAACTGCAAACACCCCCAGAGCCATCACCAAGACGCGCCTATGTAACGAGTACGACAGCAGCACGTTCACTCGAAGGAGACGATCGACCCATCTTTGGTGGTAGTGGTGGTGGTGGCGGCGGCGGCGGTAATACTGTCCGAGGGCGAGGTCGATCTCTCACTGCCGTAGCAATGCAAGAACAACAATCGTTAGCGAACGGTTTACAGCGACGTGGTACATTCGTACTTGATGAGCCTAGTTTACCTAATTTACCACAATCCGGTGCTGAAAGACCCCGTGATACGGTGAATGTTCAAGAACTTTATAATGTTCGTCGACGGAATCGTGCTAAAACACCGGTTGCCTTTACTATTAATCTTGACGAAGCAACACGATCGCCAACTTCTCAAGAAACAGACACTAGTACTGCATAAAACATAATTTTCTATTTGCTTATTCATCTCGACTATTTTTTTACACGTTAGATATTTCTTATGCTTTCTGGATGGGTTGCTCACAGCTGTTTTTTTATTTTATATTCTATCTTTTTTTAAATAAATATAATACAATTCATATATGAATAAAAAGTAAAAACTAAAAATGAACTTCACTAGAATTAAACTACTAATGTTTGTTGATTCGCTACTAGATTTTGCTTGTCTATTTTATTTATCTGAAAAATAAATTTCAATCAAGTATATGAATTTCAAATAATAAAATTTTACTTTCAATATTCTTATACATATTAATTTCATTATTTAAGTCAAAAATTCTTTCTTTTAACTTAGTATGTGTATTGTGATGTTGTAACAATTGTGTGTCCAGTTGTTCGAGACGTGTAAGTGCATGTGATAGTTTCATGTGTACTTCTTTGTTTTCCATTGCCATGTCATGAATGATTTCTTGTTTTTGTTTCAATATTATTTCCATTTCAGTTGTCAATTGCTTTGAATATGAACGCAGTTTATTTAGTATTATATTTTGATTATGAACAAGATCTTCGAGATATGATAATGAGTGTTGCCTGTCTAGTTCAAGATTTTCAATTATCGTTTGATAATCTTGTTCCCGTTTATTTGATATAGCACATATTCTATTGATATTCTTTGCACGTGATTGGTCAAAAGTTTGCTTGGCATTTTTTAACATGATATTCTAAAGAGCATAAGGAGTGTGTTTATACATGATTTTTCTATGTTCAAGAAGAAAATATCGCCTATTAGACTCTCAATCGAACATATCAATTATCATAGATTGATCCAAATTCGAATTCATCTAAGTCAATGTGCCCGAATGCAGCACAAAATGACAGTTCTTTTAATGTTTGTAAAAGAGTATCAATTTTCATACTGGGTCAATTGGTTATAGTTCCAAAATATCAAGATTCTATAGTTATTTGTTTAAATATGATCATTATGTTATTTTTCTATGGAAATCTTTTCTTTACAATTTTAACTAAGATCGAAAAGCAAGGTATAATAATTTCTAGAGAATAGTTTCAGAACCAACAAGGTAAACCTAACAATGCAACTGATTGATTTTAAGATTAGAGATCATACGTTTTCTGTAGACTGCAACATACAATAACTATTTAGAAATAGAATTCATGCTGGTAGTTTGCTTTTGTGCTGTTGAGACACAACATGTTTTCACTGCATTTTATAAAATTTATTAATTACTCTTTAAACATAAAATATTTACAAATTTCGATTCCAAACTTAGAACTGGATGAATCGTTGAACAGATTAGTGTTCGACGTTTGATGAACATGAGAGATTGACAGGATAGCTAAAAAATTGTCCTGCCATTCCCCCGCTCCAGTTCATACTCGCCTATCGAATGTGTATTTTAGGAACCATCTTATGAAACGAATTTGTCGAATTCTTACTCACGACACCATCTTGATCAATAGCAGCCGGAAGCCTACATTGTTCGTAACAATTGGTAGTGTGACTTTTAGAATAGTCTAAAATCTTTAAATTACTTTTACTTCTGAGCAAACAATCATTTTTTAACGTATCATTACATCGAGGATTAATGAATTATTATCATTATCAGCAACATCTCACAAAATGTTTTCTTCATCGTTGTTGACATTAAGGGTGCAGGAAACCCAAACTCTTGGTGTTTGATACAAAAACATTAAGGCTTGTTCTCGACTGGGTTTAGATTCGGATTATTTAAGGTAAAGTCTTAGAAGCGTGAAAAGAATCTCAAGTTTTATAAAGTAATGTGAAAGGCTTTGGATTTTTTGGCTGCGATTTCGTTTCAATATAACGCGACTAAGCAGATTGGAACTAAATCCCAATGATATATCTGACCAGGAAATCCACATCTAGGAACAAGATCCAAATCTGAAAGATTTACTGGCCAATCTCAAATCTATTCACGATTTTTTGCATCCCTAGTTAACAACAGTTGAAGACGAGCAAGACTTTGCCGAGGACGCACTATATAAACAAAAATGTTCATAAGGAATAGTTAAACGAAGCAAATTTTTGTGTAATATAAAAATTTTTCAAATGTTATTAGATATATGCAAATAATGGCGATTGGATAAGTCATATATATGTACATAAATATATTTACATGTTGTATAGTTGCACATGAACTTCTCCAGTATTTATTCCATTGAGTATACCTTTCCTTCAATTTGGAATGCGTGAAAAACATTCAGAAAGTTATCTAAAGAAATTGCTGTTGATCTGATTGTAATGTGATAAAAAAATACATTGGTGTTGTGAGATGGGGAAACCACGAAATAAAACGGTACACCACCATTGTCCGCTATTTAAAATTTCATCCCCACCCAGTATGCGACTATCTCTGGTTAACATGTTACTATTGTTCCCATTCTGAAATAACAGTATGATATAAGCATGTCTTCTATGCCGTGCCTATACGTTGATAAATTAAACATTTCTGGTTCAGAGTAGAGAATTATTGAACGATAGGAAATGTAACAGTCATAATGGACGGCATAATATGGCTGATTTTTAACGCTTCTTTACTATATTCGTTTTTATTGTGTACTCAAAAAATGAGTAAACTCCAGAATCAGTCAGTGTGTCCGTCCGTTTATACGATAACTCTTTACAAATACATTCGATTGAGCTGAAAATTTGTGCACAGAATTGCCTCATCAATATCTCGGTCGAGTTCGAAGATGAAAAGGATCCGGCAAGAAATGGTCGAGTTATCGAAAAAATTGTCATTATTGACAAAAAAATCCCTGAGGTGTATTGGAGTACAGGGATTTTTTCAAAAAAACATTTTTTTTCTCAGAATTATCCCCAACGTATATAAATCGACTCAGTCTTTAACATTGATTCCGAATTTGATATTAGTTTTGAACCAAATCGTAGCTTTCTAGCAAAATATCGCCTGAAAAATATCTGAAAATGCACAAAAACTGCATCCAGAAACCAAATGCCTAGGCATATCTCAGATGACCACAAGTTTTGGGGTTTCTAAAAAAGATTTACCAGGATACTTCTTCCGTGCACACATTTTAAAATGACTGATTGATCTCATTCAATTTTTGAAGTTCACATAACTCTCAGACTTAAGTCCGAGGTTTTCACATTTATTATTGGCTTCCTCCTTACTTTTTGTTGTTACTTTGATGCTTGTGGCAACTCAACTGCAGCTCGATCTTGTTTTGTGTTCTCAAATCGAAGAACAACCGATACAAAGAGCGCCCTTCTTTATATTCTCTTGTCCTTAGTGAGTACACATCTCCATGTTGCTCTAGACTTTACGAGTGTACATTTCTTTATTGTCCCTCTCAATATAACCTTCACTCATGTTAACTCACTATTTCTGTTATGAACTCGATTACGTTCTTGATCAGCAAATATATGTATCTCTCTACTCTCAAAGTTATTTTCTCCTAGTTGTTAGCACCTGTAACAGTATATAAACCACTATGAAATACAGTAGGTACACTTTGATTGATGCAATAATAAAGTATTGCATCAGATATCGTTGCAATGTTCTTGATGCTTGTCCTTGTCTTTCGTTCTCTTTGATGGTTGAGAATTTAAACGTGTGCTTCATATGTTATCATGAACAATTACGCATAAGAAGAAGTTGAATAAAGCACAATAGTATCAGCGTCAGTGATATTTCTATCAGAAATGGTCACAAGTGGTGACTCTGGCGGGATTTAAAGCCAGGGTCGCCAATTGTGATGATTTTCGATGTGCAAATAAATGTTAGATATAATGGCTCTTGTACTGTCTCCATCATCAGGAATCGTGGCAATTGGTGACCCTGACTACAGATCATCTTAGTCTTATGTTCGAATGAAGTAATTCCATCTTTATCTAGAACATCATTCTCACATCTACTTTTGGTTTTAGTAACATGAAAACTACTGCAAGATTAGTGATTATGTTTGAGATGTCGAGTTCATCGAGATGATGTTAAGGATGATAATACTACTGAGCGGAGCAGTATTGCTATTGTAGATCAGCGTATATGTTAAAGGGTGGCTTGAGTTCCGAATGACTATGCTTGATCCCAACACAATGTCCTTGTAACATCTATTATGCAATGCGCTGTTTTGTCGCGGTTCTTTCTATGATTCAATATTTATTTCATTTTGTTAACTGCGTTCACTATCTGGTCATTAGCAACTCAATCTTATTCGTTATATTTGATTCACATGTATCACCGGTATCCAAACTCGAGAGCTCTTTTGCGATCCTGGAGTGACTTATCATCTTCTCCATGGATTGAATAAGCATGACTTTTGGACATGATCATCGTGACAAATCGGTGACGATATATAAACAGCTGAGACAATCTCAATTTGATGCGAATTCAGAATGTGTCTTGCTGACAGAGTCGTTGATTTATCTATGATATGAATGTTTTGCAACTGTTTCCCTTATGCCACCAGGAGATTTGAGTCATCTATGTCACGTTTTTGCAGCGTCTGCACAATTTTTCCTGCGTATGTATTAGTTTGTTGCAGTTTTTCTTCAATTTACACGTTAATTTTCCTTTGCTTGGTGTACTCCAGTGCAATATTCTCTGTTTCTTGTAAACTTTCCTTCGATGTCTTAGTCTCTCTTGATATAACACACTGGGTAGAACATCTAACCTACACTCAGGGATGTAATGGTGGCAATGAACTGCATGATATGACTAATACTTAAGCTCACTTACTATATCTTATTATTATAGGAATCGTCCTTGCTTTATGTTGCTGCTCTGATGTCCTTGGCGCTTGTCCTTGTCTTTCCTCCTCTTTCGTTCTATAAGAAAAAGTTAAATAAAGCACAATAGTATCAGAACAAGCGATCCTTCCACGAGAAATCATCACAGGAAACTGTTACATCTAACTGTAAAACCTATCTGAATATGTAGCTTAAGGTCTAGAGCTAGATAGTAAGATAAGAAAAACAATTCTCTGCAAAATACTGATAGTTTATGAGATTGTATAGATTGTATATAGTCTCGATTCGAAGTAATTAATCGCGTCGCTTAGAGAGTTGACCACAAATGAGGAGGATAGCAAAGTTGCTTTTACTTCTCTGGTTAAACGATTTATTTCTTCTGTCAAATCCAAGCATTGTTTCTTCGAGTCTAGTAATTCACTTTCATTTTCATTAAGACGATTTTGTGTCGAAGCAAGTTGATATTGAATTCGTATCATATCCTAATACAGCGATGATTTCTTCCATGCTTCTCTATAGTTTCAAGCATTGTTTTTTACCTGACTACTTTCCAGCAGTAACTTTTCAAAATCGGATCGAATTCTCATTGTATTACTATTAGCTTGATCACGTTCACTGATTAATTTTCGGATTTCAATTTTCATCGAATCTGTTATCTGAAAGAAATAATGAGTAACAATTCTAGTGATTAGCATGACGTGTGACATTCATGGTAATTCATTCACTTGACTCAAATTGATTTCTTGTCGTTGAATAGATTCTTTCGACTTGTCTAAATCGTTTCCTAACGAAACTTTTTCTCGAATCAATCGATCAATCTCTAATTCATACAATGAACATTTCTGTTCGATTTGTCTTATCTGAAAACAAATATAATGCAATCCGTTTACATTCATACTTCAATGTTTCATAAATGACTTTTTCAGCATTGTCTTGTAGACAATCTCTATATACAGCTTCGATACGGTGTTTTTCACTTGTGATTTTTTCATTCATTTCATCAATAACATTTTTGAGTCTCTTGTGACTGTCGATAAGGTGAGTTTTTATTTGATCACGTTCAGCAATAATCTAGAATTCAGAACAACAAACAATTAAGTACTCGAAAAATGAATCAAAGACTTAATAATTAATATTTACATCAGCTTTTTCAAAGTGACATTGTTCAGCCATCGCAATAGATATGTGAAATTTATTTAGTGTTTCTTCGTTTTTAGATTCAAGTTTTTCAAGTTTTACTTGAACTTGTTTAAGTTTTCGTTTATTCGTCTCATTTTCTCTACGAATTAGATACCAAATTCATTTGTCCGCAATTTACTTTGTAAACTTTTTTTACGTAAAAATATCAGCAAATGTTGCATCATGTTTATTAGGATGTTGAACAAATGGAAGAACAGCCCCACATTGGTAACAGTTCATCCGACTGTTTGGTTCATGCGAAATATTTTCATAAGCATCTAATTGATCCCTAAAATATACAAGACATGAATATATGGATTGATTTTATCCAAATGAAATATTCATATTTTGTATCTTTTGAATCAGCTTCTCTACTCCGCATAATTTTTATATGAGGATCAACCATTTGTAGCTTAAAAGAAAAATGACAACAATAGTGCATATGAGTCATTTTACGTTCATAACTATACTTGATCATTTTTTATTATTTGTCCATCGTCTGCATGATTTAAACTAGACAAGTCTGATAGAAATGTACTTCGAATTTCTTCGCGTAATCGTTTGTTTTCTTCCATCAAAGTCATAAGATTAGATCGAAGTTTGGTGTTGTCATCCTAATGCAATAAAAAGAACACAACAGGGGCCAATCTCAAGTTATGTAGGGTTCAATTAGCACGAGGATATATAACATCTACGTTTTTGGATACTTGCACGTAATGCATCATTTTCATCTCTCAATCTATGAATGATTTCATCATTCAATTGTACAATTAGATTGACATCCATTATGTTGGATACATCGTGAGACGTCTAAATAGACAGGAATTTATTGGTACGTAATAATAATTCAACGACTGATTAGCACTTGTTCAGACGAATTCGAGCGATGACATTCTGGCGAATAAGAGCCAATATTGTCTAATTGAATAAGAAGTTCACCAAGTCTATCTACAGCTGTAAGCGTTTCCACTAGGTTGATTCAAAGATATGATACAAGTTTCTGAATTCTAAGAAATAGTGTGCCTACTTGTGTTGGTAGATGCCATATTTATTCACAGAACGCGAGAAACAGACGAAAAATAGGAAAATTAAACGTCTGTTCATGAACACTTATGATTCTATTTTTACTGCTCTGTTACCTTTTTCGTGAATCCGAAACTCGAAAAGAATTTTGTGGATCGACATAATTCATCGTATTGTAACTGTTACCTGGGCAATTAAAAAGAGATAAAGGTGTATCAGATATGATTGCAGTTTATTCTACGATACTTTTGATGAACTATTAGTTCTTATCGGCATGCAGTTGTTTAATGAGGATACTACGTAAAAGCATCCAGATGTCGCTCTTAGAAGCATTAAAATTACTAAAATGTATAATTATCTATTTTGATTAAGAGCTCCATCTTGTCGGTGCTAATCTATACTTTCAGATGCTTTCCAGGAATAAACTTTATATTGATACTGAGTTCTTTTAAATACAAAGCTAGAGAACTTGTTTTGGTTTGATCTTAGTACTTAGCTATATGGTTTGAAAACATCGGAGACATAAATCATCAACAAAATCAATAGTTTTCCCCATTAAACCTGAACTCAATACATAAGCTTAAGAATTTTCTCAGATGAAGCTATCATTAACATACTTAAACAAAGTCTACGTTAATTTAAAAATCCCTAATACTATATCAATCGTATATCATTATTATTGAAATCTGAATTCTGGCTTACGTATGCATTTTGGAAGGTAAAGAAAATGTAATAAAGATATTCGATAATAACTAATTATGTCTGCCTTGAGAAGTTTGAGAGAATACACAGTTTCATAGCGATTAGTTTGATTAGCAACGACATGGAGAACGCAGAAAAGTTCGGTATATGATGCATTTGTGACGGCGAAGAGCTCGAAGCGATTTGAAAAGGATAGATTAGATTGTTTCTCTTAGCCGAGTGTCCCGAAAATTTGTCCATATCAGAATAATAGAAAATGTTGAGTATTTTTAAATTTTATTTTAAATTCAATACAAAAGAATAGATCTGATTCTTTGCATTTGAAAGTATATATTTCAATAGACTAAAATCTTTCTCAGTCGATTTTTAACAAATACTTTCTCTAGACAGAACTCTATTAACCGATCGAGAAAAGACTATAAAATCAAATGAAATCATTCTTTCAAACTAAAAAATTCAATTTCAATCAGAATAATAAAGCGACACTTAAAAATAACTTAACAACAATATCAGTTAGCCTTTCCTCTGCTTGTTCATTAAAACTTCTCAAATAGGTTTTTATGTTTCACAACTGGGTCTAATTGGGGATTGTCTTTCATTAAAACTTTTCAGAAATTTCATATAGACAATATAAGTAAAGAAAAAAGAACTGATTTGATTTATTGAGATTGTTCATCTACATAAATCACTGAGCATATTATCAAACGTATTTAGTAACAAGAGCTCGATTGTAATAGAATACCATGAAAAGTGTACTCAAACTAGCAGTCTAAGTAAAAGTATTGAACAGTTTCTCACCCTTATGAATTGATCGTCGAACTGTTTACTAGTGACAACTCATAGTGTTCATGAATGGCTATCCTCAACAAGTTCGATTGTTTTCGAATATAAAGTGGTTTTTCGGTTCAAAAATCAACACAACTTCCCTTTCACGCTCTTTTTCATAACACCCGATATTTTCCAACCCAATATAACTTGCGAACAGTAATCAAAACAAAATTTCTACTCTATTCTCATGCACCGTTGTAGTGCTTATGAATTTCAATCATATATCGAAATTGTTTTTACAACAGAAATTTACATTGAATAGTGTTATTCAAAGCTAATTTCGGCCACGAATCTTGACTATGGTATGAGAAATGCTTGTGTATGTACAGACAAGATCAAGCCAACGAAACGTGGCCCATTGTTGATACTTGCTTTGACTTGTACTTTTATGAGCTTCTTATAGTAATGAATTTATCATTCGATAGACAGAGCCTATGGGTATGAAAACAGGTTATTTTCCATGTAGAAATCCATGTCGACGATATACGAAGAAGAAGTGAAAACGTCTATTGTTAGAAAAGGAAAGAAAAACGTGAAATACTTTATGAAAGCATATTGCATTGATTGTGTTTCATTCTTTCGTTTTCTTATGACTTCTACGTCTATAATTGAAAAAAAATGAAACTAAAAAGACAAAAAATCTCAACAGTTGTAAAATTAAATTTCAAATAGAAACATTTAACACAATTTCAACATACGACATTCGTTTGAGTTATTTTTTTCATTCATTAAACACTGTAAAAATCAAGGCCAAACAGGCGAAAACAACCGAAGCTCTTATCACAACTACATCATTTAAATCTAATATCAGATTGATGCCAAGACAATGTCTTTATACTATGTACAATTATGGCATGTTCGCGCTCACCCGACTTAATATTAGTATCGATTACGAAAGTAGCATGAATTCTACACATAGACATTCAACTAAAGTAGAATATTCACAGATGCCAATATCTGTATCAATATAATCAGCAATATTAATCATGGCAAAGTGTTTGTGATTGTTTACAGTGCCTTGAAGTGTAGGCTAACGTTTTTCTTATATGCAATACGTCCATGAAATACACATTTTTATCGTTTGTGAAGGTAATTTTGGTCATGAACGATGATGGGCTCAATTCTAACAAAAAATTATAAAATATCATGTGTTGACATGACTCAAATTATTGCAACTCTTCTCTTCTGTAGATAGCACATCAAAATGAGATCAAAACATGATTTTGATCAACTTTATACACAGCTAACTGTGGAAACAGCAATTAACAATATGAAAAACATAATTTGTCTAATGCTCACCCACAGATTACTGAAGACGCCAATTAACATGCAATGAAAAAGTCTTGAAGGTCATATCAACATCTGTTTAATCGTTTGGCTTACTTTTCAATCAATCTAACATTTGTTTTGATGAAAGGAACTAAATCTGAACAACAAACTTGTAACAGATATAGTTTGCCTGAACGAATCCGAACAGAAGAAAAAGTCAAGAAGTCAACATCTCTGAAAAACATCGTTTTTGCAAACTCAGCACTGTGCAGTATTATTATACCTATTTTTATTAGCTCTTTCGTTTATATCAAAAGATAAAGCAGACAAGAAGACGTTTTGGGATAACCTTTCTGGCATAAAGATCGCGATTTCTACTAATGTATTGAAAGTTGAATTTTTTCTTGATATTAATACAGTATTATAAGATTTTTCTCAATGAGTCGAAATAATTTTGCATCATGATCACCTGACTAGTTTTTACCAAGATGGAAAAGAACTGATGTCTATGGGAAAATAATTGAAGTTTACAACCATTTCATCATGAAAACGTTTTTGATCAAAACATCAAGAATTGATTGACAACTTTTAGCGACCTGGGTATTGATAAAGTATTTTATGTTCTTCTTTTTTCGAATTCAATTCTTGTAACTCATAATAACTGAAGAAAACATACACTCGTCATACTGCAAAAAAAGTTAAAAGACGTCTGTTTAGTACTATTCGAGTTTTAGTCTGTTTTTCCAACTCAGCTTTGTTCTTCAGAATTATGTATACTACGGAATTCAGAGTTCACACTGTTCTTTCCATGAAAAGTAAAATGGAATCGGTTAGGACGTCATCGAAACGAATAAAAAAGATTTGAACTTATTTTCGAACACTTTTGCATCGCTGGTTATTATAAAAAATTCTTTACAAAAAAATATTCTATTGATAAATTTCTTAAATACAGATGTGAAATATTCTTTCTCAAAATATGCAACAACTTGATTATAAATTGACACTCGAAAAAGAATTCCACCAGCATTCAATAGTCCATCTTTTCTACGTTCAAAGCTCTGTGAATGAGTGTCAGTGATAGAAATCATTTTGATTATCAACATCAGATATTTTATCTATGTTCTGCAGAATCATATCACCAAGTTTCAAAAGGAAAACTTTGTTGAACAAGAAAATATAAATTGGTATCGTGTGTTTCATTGTTCGAAATTTTCAACAACCAATTGTAATCTAATAATTAGAACATAACGTGGAAATTTAATATTTAGCCATTCATTTTTATAGATTTGTATGCATTGCGAAGTTTTACTTAACGTTAAATATTGTAGAAATCTTATTCGCCATGAAAATCGATCAAACCATCGTATTAACATTGTTATTGATAGTTTGTAAAGTTACAATAAAATAAATACGAAGAGATTATCATCTGTAGAAAGTAAACTTAACGTTAAATAATGACGACACTGCTAAAGTCCATTGACTAGTTGAATCAATAATTAGAGACATACAATGAAAAGAAATGATTTCTTGACAACTTTTTAGTATTTTTAAAACATTTTTTTAGAAACGATGTAGTTTTATCATGAATAGATGCAGCTTGGATAACTTCTTTCAACAACAATATTTTATTTTATGATAAGACGGATATCTATTCGAATACGTTGTCATCAAATCGAAGAGTACTAGAAGATAATTAAAAAAACCCTTTTCTCACAATCAACGAGCTTTAAAATCAATGGAACACTCGCTCTATCTATGTTTTACTCATACTTTTAATTGCATTAAGATAACTTCTAGTAAATAATGTTAAAGTGATATGGCTAATATTATGAGTTATTCATAAAGAAACACCAATCCATTAAGAGCTTATACAGATGAAATTTTTACTTTTTTGTTTCTTTCATAGAAGGCCAAAATTCATTTTCCGAGATCATTCGCAGAGCACGTCTTGGAAAGAGTCAGATAAAAAGTGTCGACTGTTATCGAACAAATCTGGAGTGTGAATGGTATAGTCATTGTGAAAAACACAGTTTCTGCAACCGATAATTTTGTTCAGAGGGCATTGCATGGGTGTAAACAAAGATTTTATTTTCGTGAAATGAAATGTTTTAGTTTCTGTGCATTCATTATTACAAATTTGATTTCATGTATTATCAGAGAAAAAAAAACAAGAAGTAATTTTAGTCTAGAACGTAAATGTGACCTCTATCATTTTATTATTCCCATCAGTTAAACTTATTAATACTACGAGACTGAAAATGGTTTAAAAAAAAAGACAAAACGAATAAACAGAAGGAATTTATTGTGTTCCTGTTGGAAATTCTTTATCAATAACACTCCAATCGAGATAGCTTCCAATACTGCTTTCACCTCTTGATAGTTCACTTTCATCGCGTGCTGTCATATCTCCGCCTGCACTACTTCGTGCGCTCACTCTTGTGCCACCATATGTATTCGTGTTCCAGCCACTGGTTCGTCGATTTTGAAGTAGTCGAAGATCATCACCATACGTATTTTCATTTGTTTGTTCGGTTACACGTGTCAAACTATATGTCGTTTCATCCATATTATCATTATCAAGCTCGTCTAGATTGGGTAATGGTGTTACTGTTGAAGTCCATTTCTTACTTGACGGTGCATCATGATCGTCAGCCAACAATTTTTTAACACGTTCATCAACTTCCCAATCGGACAAACTCGCAGAACTGTAAACAGAATTTTTAGACAAAATAAAACTAACTTGCTTCCACGATGCACATGTATTCTTACCTTGATGGAGCACTTAATGGACGTTGATCGAATTCTTGTTCAATCTGTGGTTGTCTTCTTCGTTGCGTTTGAGCAGATGCAGGTCGTTGTAATTCTTTCATTCGTTCTGAATAAGTCTTTGCCACTCGTGGGTCAGTCTTTTCATAAGGTACATAGAGACCTGGTACTCGACGTGTACCATACAAACGCATGAGTGCTTTAGGATCAGTTGAATCTCTCTTTGGTACACTTGTTATTTCACTATCGGTCTTATTCAAAGCACGTACACGTTGATTATAGGTTGTTGACTTATGAGCCGGTGGCGATGTTTTACGCATGGTTCGTATCAGTTTTCTTTGAGTTTGCCTACTTTTCACGGGTACAGTCATCGAAACATGTTTTTGTCCAAGATTAGCAGGAGATGACAATGGTCGCTTTCGTGCCATATTACTACGAGCTGGTGGTGGACCCTTTTGTTTAGCCTAAATAGATCAAAAATCGATATGTCAAATTATATTAAGGAGAGAGTAAAAGTCTTTTAAATTTCAAGAAGTGTATTCAATCATATGAGAGATATTTCAAAAATGAATTATAAATTCATTTCAGAACGCATAGAAAATGTATAGTTAGAAGAAAATTTTCCATAACAACGAGTAAAAAGAAATACATACCTGAATAATAGCTTTGGCCATTGGTGTCATTGGTCGAGAAGATCTAGTTGACGATGCTGATGATGGTCGCGGCAGGCCCGATGATGAAGTTGAATATTGAGTTGAATTATGATTAACATTAGATGTTGTAGCTGACATGGGTCTTGATAATATTCGCTGTGAATAATCATCGCGTATATCATTATCGTCATCATCATCGTCATCATTGAAATCAAGATCGTATGTTCGATTGATCATTCCGTCAGGTCCTGCTAATTCACGTACAGTGGATGTAAAACTCGTCTCTAATGGCTCCAGTTGAAATTCATCTAAAGTTCCGGTTGATGGTATGGGTTCACCATGAAGAACAGTGTCGGCGAAACGAAGTGCATCTTCATCACGTGCACGTGATAGTTTTTGTTGTTGCCGTTGACGAGCTTCCCGATGTCGATCAGCGATAGTAGGTGATGCAGCTTTACGTGGCGTACGTGTTGTCGAATTCGGTGTTCTACTGGCAGTATTACGAGGAGAAAAGGGATCACGAGGCGTCGTAGTTTTAATAGAAATCGGTTGTTCATATGAAACTTTTTTACGAGGAGAAAATGGATCACGAGGCGTTGTAGTTTTAATAAGCGAAGGGTGCTCATTTGAAATTTGCTTGTTTGATGAGTGAGGTGTAGTTGAGCGAATTGATATAGGATCCACTAAATGTGAATTGTCATCGAATTTGGGTTCTGAAGAAGGACGCTTTCGGAATAAATATTCAAGAGGAATGTCCTGAAAACAAATATCATGTGCATCGTAGAGAATTAGATTTCATGAGATACATACATGTTCATCTAATTCATGTGAAACTGGTCGTTGAGAGCTACCATCATCGATATTACCAAAAGCAGTTCGTTCTGCTTGTTTTTCTTCTTGTTCACGTTGTCGGCGACGTTGTAAAATAAGATCATTTTTACGCTGTGCTTCATCAGGATCATAGAAACCTAAAGGTTGCTGTAATAGTGTAGGATCTCGAGGTTCGATCCCATGTGAATATGGCAGTTGTGTCATAGGTTCTTGCTGTTGTTGAAGTATTTGTGCATTTTGTTGCTCAAAACCAATGCTATACATTGGTGATGGTCTTTCATTCATATGAGTCGGTATTGATCCTGTTGATGTTGATGGTAGTGGTGGCTGTTGTCGTTCACGTAATAGACGCTGCTCTCGTTCTATTTGATCTCGTTCAATTTGAGCTAGCAATGCATCTGCATGTGGACCAGCAATATCAGTGATATTGACGAATTTTCGCTCATCTCCGTCACCACCACGACCGTATTGTAAATCATATAAAATTTGATGGGCTGGTAAATCAGTCATAGTCGATCGTTCCCGACGACGAGCTTCTATTGCTTGTTGTTGAATTTGACGAGCAGCCGAATAGTGAGCTTCAGCTGATGTAAAATTGACACCAGTAGCATCCCGTAATAATGACTGTGAGAAACATAGATGAATGAAAATTTCGTTTTCTTGTTAGAAAAAGAAAACATCAAAGCTCACTTGAAAAAGGCCTGGTTCAATAACGAAACCATCTTGTCGAGGGACTTCTACTTGTATACCTGTATCGACCTTCGTCTCGGATGATTTCGTAACGATATTAGGTGCAGGCATGGGTACATGTAAATCAGTCGTGCTAGTTGGTTGAGCAGTAGGTGGACGCATCTGCAACAGTTGAAGACGTGGTCGATTGTTTTCAGAGTATTGATGCATGATGTTTTGGACATAGGATAGCTTTTGTTGATCGGCCCGTGTTGCTCGTGGCGATAATGCTACTGGTGGAGGTAGTTGAGGAGCTAACTGAAGCATTGCAATCGGAGCACGTGGTTGTATTGGAACATAGACAGGTCTTGAAGGATAAGTAATAACTGGAGGCGAAGGTAATGGTAGTCGTGGTTGTGTCAGCACAGGTTTTGCATTAATTAAAGAAAATCCAAGACTTAGAAGAGGCAAACGCATCGATGGAGTATTCTGCGAAGGTGCAAACATTCGACTTCGATCATTTGATATTGATGGTGGCTGAATTTGTGGAAAATATTGCTGATGCTCTCGATCACGTTGCGTATCACGAGATGATGATCGTTGACTATATCCGTCTCTAGTAGGAGATCGACGACCATGTAAATCTCTAGTAGGAGATCGACGACTATGCCGATCTCTTCTGGGTGATTGACGACCAGTTGAATCTTGAAATGACGGTCGACGACTGTGTGAATCTCGAGAAGATGGATAATGACTGAGAGGAGACTGTTTTGTAGTCGGTGTTCGGTTAGTATCTATAGAAGGAAAAAAAACGAGCTCTCTGTTAACAATAGCAGGTTCTAGTGTTTACATTAAACCAGCCAGTAGAAAAAATAATCAATTCTTTCACTTTGATTGTTTTACAAAAAGAAGCTGTAGAAAATTCATTTAATGTGACTTTAGAAGAATGCTACCATTTCATTCCACAAATGATCAACTGGCATGTCTTATCTACTTTAGTATGTCGAAAGTACAGTCCATTTCCCGTACAATGTCGGAAAATTTCTGACATATCTTTCCTTCTGTAGTGTGAGACTATTATACATCCCATCAAAACTATTTTTATATTTCCGTAATCTCTGAAATCTCCTCTTTCAAATGATGTATTATTCATCCTGCATTTCTCATGTTTTCATAGTAATATTATCGGTTTATGAAAAGTGACTTTACGTGACAGAATTAGATAGTAGTTCCGTAACCCTGACGGCAATCAGAAAAATTTTCCTCAATTCTGATCTTTCTAATAAATTACATAGAAAAACTCAATTTTAAGAATAAAACTTCTTTTTCATGTTTTCGTTCCGAGATAAAGGAGAGGTGTCCGAGGCATTTTTGTAGAGCGGATCAAGCTCTATCATAATTTGAAGGTTCAAGACAACTGCACTTTCATTTATCAAGGTAGAGACTTTGAAATGAAGAGATCCTAGGGTCATGAAAAAAAATTGTCACTAATTCTGACGGTTAAGTCAAATTTTTTCCCTAATTCTAGTGGTAGCTATTTTCGATTCCCAATTTTGATGGTGACTTATGTTTTGTTCTACATAATAACAGTCAACCATTTCTATGACGGTATTTCATTGTGAAATTCACGAGCTGTCTAATTCGATTTTCAATATGCATGGAACTTAATACGTTGTTAAAATTTGAAAATAAACGAAAATACATCTTTTTATGTATGAGCAGAAATATAAATAGAAACATGTTATTGAAATCGACAGGAAAGTAGTCATCTTTATTGTTGAAGAGTTTTTTTGCCTCACATGAGCGTTCAAAAATAAAAATTCTGCAAATATCAATACTTTGAAAAATACCAAGTCGATCGTGAAAGCTACACGAGTGGTTTAAAATCACGAAAGTTGCATAAGTGAAGCATAATAGTGAATAATCATGCATAATCTAGTGAACCAGGGTACCAACAGGCAATCTAAACTCAACTTCATTCCCGTCAAAATTGTGGCACATATCTCTGATATCTTGTACAGTTCATACTTCTACAGGATATCTTATGAACAACTTGTTGCTATGATTCAACTCACTGCTGAAGACACATTTAGCTTTAATATTGTTCTGCAGTTGTCACTTTCGATGGAAGAATATAAGCAATGATAAAATACGTGAAAAAGCCTTCTATATGACATTTTGATAAGAGGGCTCCTCCTCCACCAAAAAAACACAACTAATAGAAGAGAAAAGGGTACTGCTACTGCCACTCAAAACTTGAAGCAACACCCTTGGTATCTATTGACTGCATCCTCACTAGGAGATACGCACTTGTTGTTACGCCCGATATTAAATTGTATTAAACGTTGATAGGTGTATGATTCTTCGTTGATGTTAAACATCTTTATTCTTTCTTATCTCCATCACTATCACAGAATCACTGAATTCTTAGAATCACAAGCGCATGCACTCATATAGAATACTAATAGGCAATACTAAATACAGAAATGTTTTTGATCTTAAGATCATGAAATAATATTTTTAAGACTTTCAAAAAACGAAAAATACGATTAACTATGAAGAAGAAAAAAAAATAAGCCCAAGAAATTGAATAGGAAAAATGTCTAATAGAACGAAAAGAAAAGGAAACAAACACATGTAACATTTATCCTATGCCTCATATATTTGTGCCATAATAGTTGATCTCCTTTTCTGAAACACTCTTGAAATGACACATAGATAGATAGATATTCCATATACATGTGTTCTATCTCCTTAACTATGCATATCCTGTATCGTCTATATTCAGTATGGAAGCATTTTTCATTTCCCAAAGAAACTAGTGTAGACATCCTATGAACATCGGTCAGCATTTAAATGTATTTACTTAGAAATTTGAAAAAGGGCATTTGTATTTATGCTTCTGATCATGCATTCAAATATGTGTTTTCGTTTATATTCAAATTTTTTAAGTAAGCATTACCCATTTGAAAAAGAATAATCAAAAGCTCGATTTTAATCAATAATTTACTCAATAATCATCGTAGCAGAGTCAGACTTTAATCGATTATTTCAATTATGCCAATTAGAATCGATTTAGTATGTTTTTAAACATGGATAATAATCGAAATAATCGATTAAAATCGGTTTTAATCGATTTTTTTATTCTTTTTTTTATATGGGTTGTCTCACACTACATAAGATAAGATATGTCAAAAACTTTCCGACAATGTACAGGAAATGAACTCTATATTGTAGGACAAGTTCTTGCGTAAGGAACCGAAAATGTATACTAAAAATATTCAATAAATAAGCACTTAGCTCAAATCAAAGCTGGCGGCAATTTCATTGGAAAAATTCAAAGGTTACTTTCGACCTGATGTGTATAAGAAATAAACTATGTATTACCTGATAGTGCATATTTCTCTCGTTCTTCTTGCTCGAGTCTCAATGCCAAGTATGGATCAGAGTCGTCGAGAAAACGTCGATCACTGATCGATTGCCGCATCGGATTTGGTGATTGAGGATGTTGTTGTTGTTGATGAGGATGAGGATGGTGATGGTGATGAGAATTATGATGATATCCATTTGTTGTTGATGGTGAAATATGCGTCGTTGGACTTGATCGTTGCTGATATTTATGTTGATAGGTAGTTGGCTCGATATAATTATTTGGAAAGTCGCGTGTGTCATAAGTTGGCGTTTCATCCCCACCAGTTTCACGTGATGGTGCACGAAAATCGTGACTACGACCGAGATCTCCGCCACCATCATTACTCATCATCGGTAATGATACACTTTCTTCCAGTGAATTTTTTCTCAATGAAGTATCACGTCGACGAGGGCTTATTGGTAAATCACTCTGTGTACGAGCACCATCATCATCTTCGCTATCTTTTGTTACATTTGTCAAATCAGTATCGTTATCTGCTTGATCGTTGCTAAGTTTGGTTTGTTCTGTTCGTTGTTTAACGATTCTTTCATAATGTTGTGGATCACTAACTAATGCACTTGCAGCAAGGAATTGTGCTGATACAGGAATACGCATGCCAGGTGTTTGTGTTTGATCAGTAGTTGTTGTAAAACCACGATTCGCCCAGCCAACCATCCAAATACTACGACGAGCTGCCTCACCATACGGTTCATCAAATTGTCTTACATGTGATCTTGATGGATCATCTGAACGTCCATCCCATTCTAATAAAGGATTTCCACTATTATTTGTACTTGTGTAAACATTACTATTTTGATTATTATTATCAGATTCAAAATGATTACGTCGATGATGTTGTTCCAGACTAACGACACCAGGTGGTTGTTGTGTTGAAGATATGTTAACAAAACTTCCTATCGTAGTATTATTTACATTTGCTGGTGTTTGTTGAAACATAGTTTGTTGTCCATCATAGGGCACCATACGTACAGGAAAAACAGCATATTCATTTGTTGGAATAGACAATGGTATGTTTTTAAGTGAATACCTTTTCTCAAGACTAATTGGTAGTTCAAATTCACGTAATTGTGTACTCATTGTTTGTAATAATGGAATAGATTTACTATCGAATTTAGTATGATCATAATTTAATTCTTGTTGTTTTACATTGGTTAATGAAGATGTATCAAGTAGAAGTGGAATGAGCATTGTCATAAATTCACCATATTCAACACATGTTTCAAACCATTTGGGTTTAAAATCAAACAATGGTTCTTCGTGACGAGGTTCTTGTCTAGAAATAAATTTTTTAAGAATGATTAGACTAACTAAAGAAAAATTGAAGGATTTAATATTAAATTGAAAGAAGATTGCCAGAAATAATTTACAATAGTGATATTTATCATCAGAAATATCAACAAAATTAGATTTTCAAACATATTCAACTCTTTTCACTTATTGATACAAAGATATAATAGCAAATTCTTTTTCGATCGTAAGTTTTTATAGAACAGAAGAAGTTTATTGACATGTTGCATGTATATGTTAACTAAGATGTATCCTTGCTCATTAAAATCTATTATCATCGACACAATCAAATTCAACGGAAGAACATAAATGAATTGATTAAAACATGAGTTTTCATATACTACGACATCGAGGTTTTTTTCTACTATAGTCAAACAGAAAATTATGAAATATAGTTTTCATTCAGTTTCTATCGATACTTAATGAATCCTAGATTTTTGAAGTTTTGAAACAGCTTAATTTTATTCAAATGTAATTTTCATTCATGATATGTGCAACAGTAATTCTTTCCAAGGCTCAAGTTTACTGAACAAAACATTATTTACATTATTATAAGAAAAAATAAATGTGAAAACTTTGGATTCAAGTCCGAGAGTTATGGGTACCAGAGACAGTAAACGAGTCGAATCGAATTGAGATTTTTCTGTTCGTTTCGGTCTCTGACGGGTACTTCAAAAAGTTAATGAGACAAATCAGTCATTCTACAATGTGTGCACGGAAGAAGTATCCTTGTAAATCTTTTTTGGAAACCCCAAAACTTGTGGTCATCTGAGACATGTCTGAGCATTTGGTTTCTGGATGCAGTTTTTGTGCATTTTCAGGCGATGTTCTTTAAGAAAGCTCGATTTTTTTCAAAACTAATATCAGATTCGGACTCAGCGTTAAAAACGGAGTCGATTTTTATATGATGTGAATAATTCTGAGCAAAAAAATGTTTTTTTGAAAAAATCCGTATGCCCCACCTCAGGGATTGTTTGGTAAATAATGATAATTTTCTCGATAACTCAACCATTTCTTGCCGGATCCTTTTCATCTTCGAACTCGACCGAGATATTCATCAGGAAATTCTGTGCACCGAATTTCAGCTCAATCGAATGTATTTGTAAAGAGTTATCGTGTAAACGGACGCACGGCCAGACACGCTGACCGTTTCTAGAATGTACTCAATTTTTGAGTACACAATAACCTAAAATCTAACAAACGACAAGATGTTTAAAATCTCTGATTACTATACGACATATTTCTAATCTTTATTTTATGAATGTCTTGTCGTAATCCTTGTAGATACTGACTTTTTTTTATACCATTCAAATGCGTCAAGAGTCAAATTATGTCTTTTCTTGAGATACCGTCTATGACGATTAGTCATATACGATTGGAAGTTCCTAGTTCAAAGATGAGTTTCCAAAAGTAACTTATTTCATCACGGTCGTATATTTTCTCGGTGAGGAAAAAAACATAGACAAATTAAAATTTATCTTACGTATCATTCATATAATGTTGAATAATATCATCTTGAACATCTTGAAAAATAATCGTTTCTAAAAATCCTTCATATAATTGAATGTAAGTTGGATTGATTTGCATCCATTTAGCTTTTAATTTATCTACCATTAGTGTTATTTCATCATTACTATCTGTATCATTATTTAAATGTTGTCGTACCATCATTAGTGTTGCCAATGCTCTCATTAATTGTTCCGATGGAGGCAAATCAAAGAATAGATTTAATACGACACGTAATAAATCCATTTCGTCTGATATTAAACAACGAAATGAAAGAAGTATTGTTGCATAACTAATTATTTTCCATGGAAGTTGATCAGATGATAATGATAATTCAGTTTTTTGACGTACATACGAACGTAAAGTAAGTGATAAACGATCACGAGTATCTAACAGAAATAATATAATACAAAAATCACGAAAATAAATTAATACACGATCAGGTATATTTGGTAATTTATGAAAACGTAATGATTTAAGTAAACGTTTAATTGAATAAAAACTATCGTTGACTTCATTCGATGTAGTTGTTTGTTTACGTTTATTATTTGTCATTGTTAGATAATCTAAATACCATTTAAGACATGATAATTGTATTCGACTAGCTGATAATAATTGAATAAATATATGTATTTTTCGATAATAAATTAAACGTACATGTGTTTCATATTTACATGTTATATCATATTTATCATCATCATATGTATTTAATATAGATGAATAAATTGGTGGACATGGTAAATAATATTTCGATGAGATAAATATTGGTATTGATGTAAATAAATAAATCATAATAGCATTTATTCGTCTCAGTAACATTTCAGTTAATGGTACTTGTAAAAGTGTTGCACACAAAAGAAATTGTTCTAATGTTAATGATAGATTCTTAATAAATAATAATATCTCATCTTGTTTATAAGTATGTTTAAGTACAGTTTTAATATTATCTATTTGTAGGTATTCACATAATTTTGTGTAAAGTAATGCATCAACTGTAACAGTATTTAATGGTGAATACACTGGCGATGTTCGTTTAGTTGATTTAGTTGTATCGTACAATCCATTGTGAGGTGGTAGTATAGAAGCTAGACATAGAGCTGTTCGCCAATCACCAACAAGTTTTGAAAATAATCTAAATTGAAAAGTAAAAATTGTTACAATATTTCATGACTTATGTAATGATAATCATCAACTGTAACTGAGTCGAAGATCAATTTTATGCAAAATCGTTTTCCTTAATCATTCAAGTTCGATAGAGACATTAAAAATAATTGTATGCAATCATACGATGAGAGTATGCTGTCAGACTGACGAATTCGACAGACAGATTTATCAATGAATTGATTGGCATTATATTTTGAGTGATAGTGACCTTATAGTTACCTTGTGAATACTTTTTCGAATAATAAAATGAATAAATAAGACTATATTGAATCTCTATGATGACAGATTAAATTAAATATCGTCGTACGGCAAATGAACTACAAGTTAAAATCTAAATTTTGACTTGAAAGTATATCGCCATCTTCGAAGCACATAAACTTTTAATGCTTAGAAAGAAAGAATTCTCTATATTGTTTGCTTATCATATCGATTATGAATCATAAATTCATACTACTTGTTATCGATATCTATAATGGTAGAACTATAAGAAAGTGAATAATAATTAATTATTCATATATGAAATTTCATCATTCGATACTGTCGATCTTTGGCATAGATTTTAGTGAGAGGCAAACTGTCGTTGACTTACACAGCTTCATTTGGTGATTGACCGAGTATAAATAATTCAAGTACTTTTAATGGTTGCCAAAATTTGCTCATCATTTGTTGTTGAATAGCTAAATTTAAACGGTTTCGATCAATATAAATCATTCGATATTTTAATTGTTCGTTCAACTTCTGTTTTCCTTTGAATAAATTCGGCAATGGACATGCAGAATCAACGGAATAGATGAATAATTGTTGTTGATCTTTATTGTTCGTTATTATCATAGAACGAGCCATAAAACGAGCTAATGTACGTAAAACAGATCGTAATGCATTACCAGGCATACCAAAATAACTTCGAGTATCAATTTGTTGAAATAGATTCGAACTAAATAAATCGATCGGAAGACACGATGATAATTGTGATGTTTCGCGTCGTAGAGCAACATTAACTATGTATACAGCATCACGAATATTGTATTGTTCAAGTAGTGCATAAAGTACACGATGTAAAACAAGAGCTTTACGTGCTTCTGTTGGTGGTTTTCCACGCCGATAGGAACGTACTGAATTAGGCGTATCGATTGAATTTCGTGGTCGACGACGTTGTTTTCGACGTTCATTCAATGCTGAATAACCTTTTGTATGTAATGGATGATCAAAAGATGTTATGACTGGTGGGAACAGATCGTTTAAATCAGTTTGATGTCCATAAGACAATAGACGGATAGAACTTAATGATGGATATGCATGAAGTATTGATTGAATGAAAAGACGTATTGTTATTAAATATTTTGGTAAATCTTTCGGATCACGACGAATTTTCTTTTCTATTGATATCCATAAAGAATACCATGAACGAAGAAGAGTAAAACGATTATAATGTGTATCATTATTCTTGAATGAAAAAGAATCAATAATTCAGGACGTGTTTAAAAACATCTTAAGAAAAAAAAACGTTCCACATCCCAACGCTATATTGTGTTAGAATAGACTTGAGACGAATGTTTCACTTTACGTCAAAACGATGCACTCTATCTGATCTTTTTCTTCATTCTCGATGAGACTTAAATTAAATAATCGTTAACTATTGAGTTACAATCTTCAGCTGTAGTGACGATTTCGTTAGGAGAAACTAATCATTTTACTGGCATATCACGTGTGCAGCATGGAAAAAAAAGTTCATAATTTTTATTCATAATTTTATCTCAAAACAAGAATCTTCATGTAAAATTTTTCCATCCTTTGATGGGCTTTGAGCGTAAACTACACTTATCAAATCTGTAGTTTCATTTGAATCATATGCATAGAATGTAGTATATCATCAATTGTATCGATGAACAAGACGATTAGTACGATCACAAGTATTTACAAGAAAAAATAAACTCTACTTGCATTATTGTCTATTTCAATATTCAATCTTAAGTTGAAATTCGAAAACTTAGTTGAAAAATAATTATTAATGTTGTAGTATCTCGTTAACCAAATAACTTCTATTCACAAAATTATGTTCATCATAGTCATTATTGACTGGGTACTAGATTACATTAGATGGACTCTGATGAATCAAGAGTTATTCACGAGAAAATATGTACCTGTGAATAGTCTTGATGATCAGGTGGTGATGCTGCTAAGAAATCAGCTAAATCATCATGTGTTACTTGTAATAATTCTAATTGTTTAACTCCTTTGCACAGATGAAAATTCTTTTCATCTTCATTAAATTCAATATTTTTTTGTCGTCGACATAATTCAAATGTATTTAATGTTGTTGGTAAATATAACATAGCTTGTAACCATTGTTCAATAATATATAAAATACATAATTGTAATAATTCTGGATCATTAACAATAGTTGTTTGTTGTTTGAATATATCAAAAAATAATGGTATAAAATTTGTTAAACATGACAAATGTAAAAATGTCAATGAACCATAGGATGATGATAGAACAAGATTTGTTAGACAGTGTGCTAATTGCATTGGTGTAAGTATATCTTCATTATTCGTTGATAAAAGTAATGTTCGAGTTGTTCGTTCGAGACAGAGACAAATCTCATGTTGAACACGATCCGATGATGTTAGAAGAAGATGATAAGCGGAGAAAATATCATCTAATGTCAGTTGGGGTACATCATCTATAACTAACGATGTTAAACTTCCGTATTTTTTTGACAGATTTAATTCACCACCACCACCAAGACTTTCTGTATCGATCCGATCAATAGCTTTGGGAAAGTCATCGAATGATCTGAATAGATGATGTTTCGTTTTAAACGAACACAAAAGAGAATAAGAAATTTAGAAAAAAAAACTCTACCTTGTTTTATGAAGAAATACTGAATGTTTTTGTTCTTGTTGATTTAAATCCATTAAATATAAATTTATCAATGGATCATAAAATCTTCTATCACGAATTTTATTTGAATAATTCAATCGTGCTAAACGATAACCATCACTACAATAAATAATTGTTTTATTTGTATTAACGGCTAAAGAAAATTTTTGTTGTTTTGTTTTATCATCATCGGAAAATGGTGCTATGGATTGCATGAATGAATCTAAACCAAGATGAGTTGTTGCTTCACTATCTTTACCAATTAATGGATGAATGATAACAAATGATGATGGTCCCTGAGTAATGCATTCACCTTGTGTTATTAAATTTAATTGTGAACCAAAACGATTAAGAAAAAATAATCCACCACGATTTGTTAAACCAATTAGAAATTGATCATCATAACTCCATATTAAATCATTGATAGAAACTTGTTGATGTATTGGTGATGTTTTAAATGAACAATCAATTGAAATATGTTTTGAAAATGCTACTGTTGTTAGTGATATTAAAAGAATTTTTGTTGACAAACCAATAGCTAATATAGGTGATGTATGAGCGAAACGTATGAAACATGATGATGATGATGATAGTGCATTCATTGGCATTTGAAGAACTTCGGATGAATATGATATGCATTGTTGAGAACAGATTGTTGATTTCCAATGTATATCAATACGATTTACTTGCAAATAACCTGATGAATCATAGAAGACAAATGCAAAAATAATTGAAGAATTTTTCGGCCGAAGAAAACAATCCATTGATATTTGATGTTGAGCATCATTTATTGCATCGAATTGTTCATGGATCAAATTCAATTCATACCAACTACCTTGTTCATCTGTCGAACGATTAGACGCCGTGGAACATATTGAACTTTTATTAGAATGATACTGAGTAGATAGTAATTGAGCACTGGATGATTTTAACCAAAAATATATTCGATATGGTTCTTGTAAAACAAGAATAGCTTGTTCACCAGTATTACTGATATAAATCAATGGTTTAGTTTTAATGGCATTTAAAGCAAGTGAACATGATGGAATTGTTCGAATCACTTTATCTTTGTCCCAAAGAATTATTTCATAATTTGTAGTAAGAAATCCACATAATTGACTATTATTAGACAGACAATGTGCAATAGATGCTTTCGAAATATTAGATATTGTTTTATTTGATAAATGTTCAATTTTGCCAGTCAATGAATTAACGCTTTCGAATTTTTTCGTTTCATTATAACATAGTAATTCGTTATCATTGAGAAAATAGAAATGTGACCATGGTTTATCCCGCTTCAGAATCACATTTTTTTCAATTGTCAACTCAAGCTTCATTTTATTTTTATCTGAAATATGAAAAGTTTTCTTTTGTGTTTGACGTTATCCTTGAAGACGAAATCGTGTTTATGTTTCGTAGAAAATTAAGATAAATCTAAATGAATACATCGAGAATTAGTAGGAAATTTGCCATTCAAATATTAGTCTTACCTTCAGACCATAGGCAAGTGTTATAAGTCATATGGCCTCGAGCATAACTATCTAAAGTTTTGATCATAAAACAAAATACAATACTAATGCAAGCGAATATCATTACGATGATTAATCACTGTGAGTTTTTTTCCAATTCATCTAAGAAATTCTACAATGAATGACAAGGAAATGCATCAAACTCTTATGTGCTATACGTTCATTATGACGAATCTTTTATTCATCTGAAGAATCATTAAGATTTATGTACATGGATTGGCTCCGTTGATACCATAAGTGTTGATGTTGCCATAGTTCAAACAAGCACTGCAATAAGTTTTGTTAAATCAGTTCAATCAAAAGATGTCGCCAATTTTTAAAACAACACAGGAATAATTTTCTTTGATTATATCCACATACAAGTACTGCTTCAAGAAAAACCGCTGGATTTACGTGGAATTTTTAAAATTAGAGTCTTTTTTCCATAAACTTCACTTGGATATATGGAATAGTGCATTTAGATCTGTAAAACCAACCCAACACATTTGTTTATTATAGTTGCAATTATTTTCAGTACAAATGGCTAATTATCAATAGAATCATCCTTTCGTAGTCTTTCACTGAACGTAGATAATATCGATGGAATTAGAAATAGTGTGGATTTCAAATCTAGCCCATCGACAATTTATTTATTGGTATACTGACAATTACACTATTTAAAAATTTTTCATCTTTAGGAACGAACGATTATAATAATAGTATCGGTTCATGGGGTAGATCGACTATAGTCTTGAATTGGGAGACACATTTCATATGTGTTATGATACATATGAATTCTTCTATTTCTAATTGATGTATGGCATGAATATGTACTATATGAAAACACTAACGACTAAGAAAAATTCTCACACGAATTCCAGTCTGAAGCTTACCTTGGAGTTTTCTCAATTAATGTTATCATCAAGACAGACAAATAAATTTTCGAACTTGAAATTTCAAATTAAGCAAATCAGAAAAATGTGCATAATAAAGTACTTTCGCAAAGATCAATTTTCATTCCAAATGTCAACTGATGGAGTAAGCATTAGTTTCATTGAAGAACTACTGCATCAATATAATATTTATGCAACAGTCAGTACAACTCGAATTCTGTTTTAATTATATTCATCATTCATTTGTACCTAAACAATATAGATAATCTCGATTGAACAGCAATCTATCATGATATGAATTCCATTGATGAACAATTCATCAGTTCTCACTTGCTTCCAGTGAGTATTATCTTGCCTTGCTAGTTTAATCAAACAATACGTATTGTACGTAAAATGTATCATTTATGATACACGAGAAAAGATACTAAATCTAAATAATGTATTTCTTTCCCAATTCATTCGACACACATACAAGCATTTGCTTTTGTTTATTTTTTGTTCATTCTAATATAAGCAAACAAAAATGAAAAAGAAAAGGATAAGAGTTTGAGTAAAATAGTATACAGAATAAGCAAACTGAGCGAAACCAATTAACCACAAACAAAAAAATGCACACGCACACACACATATATATATATAAATGGAGACTGTGTTTAGATGAACTTTTTCCTTGATTAAATCAATTTAATATTTGACTATATGATCATGACGGTGATGATAACACTGATGGATGATAACTATAACTTGAATGTGGTTGTTGATTGAATAACCAACGTGTGAAATCTTCATAGTCATATGCATTGTTTATTTCACGACCATTTCGATCTCGATATGGTTTCATCTTGCGACAACAGAATTTAGCTTGTTCCGGCGGTAAATTCTAAACATGATATACATATACATGCATGTATTTATTATTGTAAAGAAAATTTCATTGAAAAACTTACAGCAAACAGTTCATCACGTGTTATGAATGGTCGTTCAGAATTTTCTGTTAAACTCTTGAATGCCAAAACAACATCATCAATAGATGAGACATTCTCAGTTTCTCGACTGATCATAAATGTCATATAATCAGGTAAAGATACCGTATCGGTTCTAAAAGAATAATAAATAAATTTAATACAGCAGTCAGAGAAGAATAAAAATATTCGTTCGGAAGTTATCTATGAATGCAGCATTTTATTCACGTTTCTATGATTGATTCGTTTCGGTTTGAAATGATTTCGATCATAGTTTCGTCGAATTCTTCACAATGCTTTAACGTCAATTTTCATACATATATATATATTATGTGTGTAATGCCAGTTTTAGATGCAAACCTACAGAATTTTTTTATCTTCTCGGAAACTACTCGTATCTTTGTCGAAGTCAAAGTTTATCGTGAATCATATGATGACAACAAAAATTTAGTATTCTCACACATCTATAAGTGACAAGTTGGAAAACATTCGAGCTACGACGAAATCTTATGTTGTACAATCTTTGATTATGACAATTATAGATTTTAATTTTCTGTATGAAAAAAAATCCAAAAATAAAAATATGACTAAGGGAACAAACCTGCTTGGATCAACAATATCGAGAATGGCTTCAAATTGTTCATCACGTTGATTATCGTCAACTGTTGGTAAATCGTATCCTAGCGCTCGTAAACATGATTTGAAATCTTGATGATTGAGTCGACCCAGTTTCTTATTATCAAAATGTTTGAACATCATTGAAAATTCTCGAACTTGATCTTCACTAACACCACTATGTTTCATGGCAGCGAGTTGTTGTTCTAAATTATGTTGCATTCGCATGCCCAATTGATCTAATTGATCATAGGCTTGTGCGAGATTTAGTGCTGAATATTCTGTATAACGATTATCGAGTATCAATCGTCGTTCAAGTTCTGTTGCAAGATCTTCAAGTTTCTTCAATTGTTGTCGTTCTTTTCGAAGTTCATCAACTTTTTGCTAAAACACCCAATAGACAGTTCATAAGAAATCATCAAACAAGAAATTATATTTTAAATTTCTTACTCTGATTGTTTGAAGTTGTTGTTCGAGATTACCATCAGCATTCATCATGGATGATCTTAAGAAAGAATCCTATATAGAACGAAACAAAAATGACCTCGACGAATATTCTACATACTCAAGGCCATGTAACAATGTATGGAAAGAATTAGCATGTTGAGCAAAAACGTGTCTTAATTTGTCGTTTTCTTCTTGTCGTTTCTTTTCTAATTGAAGATCATTATCACGATCCTAATAATGTTTAAAAGAAAGAAAATAGTTTTATCGTCGAATATTTGAAGTGCTTTTTCTTTTCATACTCTTATTAATTTTTCTAAACTTTTCCATGTATCAAATAGTGTTTCCATGGTAAACCATGTATATGGATTGGCAGCCATATTCAATGATTTAATACTATCATCAGATGCTTTTAATTCATCGAAATCATAGCGAGCTTCTTCAAGAACAGTTTTAAATCGATCATGTGCATCGATAAGTGCCTTGAAAATAGAAAGACACAATGTGATTTATTTATTTGTATGATGATAAACATACTCGAATTTCTTCTAATGAATTACATTTGACTGGATCGGTAAGATCTTCTTCGGCATTTTCAAACCATGAATTAAATGCTGATGCTTTTTTAGCGAAACGTAAAAATAATTCTTCAATATTACGAAAACGATCTTCAGCTTTTTTCAATTTTTCTCGTCGTAAACCACTTGTTTGTAATAATTTTTGCCAACTAAAATGTGGCAAACGAAATTTTTTTTTGTCTGTTTTCAATTTTACTTTTTTACTATCATACTTATTTAAAACAAGATCATAACGTGCTTGAATTTTTTCATTTTGTTCCGATGATGTACTACCACGATTATTTGATACTAGTTCTTCTTTGAGTTCAGTTACTGATCGAATACCTTCATGTTCAAAATTACTTAAACCAGCTTCGAATGTTTCATGACGTGTGAGAAGATTTTGAACTGATAAAAGATTATGACCCAAATCATCAGTACGTAATTGATGGAGTTTTTCACCTGAAAAACAAAATAGAAACCAATCGGTTATTGTTCAATGTTAACATAGAGTTTGTTGAGTATTCTTCTTTCAAATATGATAATAAATATATTTCTATTACAAATCTAACTACAATATATACGCTATGAACTATTATATTGATGAGGAGAATCTCCACACTTTTCTTTATTTATCAGTTGATTTATTCTAGATTTTGATAACTCGACCAGAAAATTTATGAAAGAATTATTCTACTCTAATTGATACTATCGCAGGATTATGATTATTTTTTATATCAAAGAAATACTAAACTATCGTTTTTTGAACCCTAATATCAATGAAAATGGTTAGATTCTAATCGTTCAAAAAGAAACACTAACTTAGAATTTTAACATAATTAAAATGTAGAATGATCAGCATTTCTTTGATTTTATAGTTGAGTCTATTTATTCGAATGAAATATCGATCAAAACAAAGAAGCACTAATGTTTGTTTCTTATATTTGTCACAAAACTCAATGTTCAACTCAATACAGTAGACTATAATTGAAAAAAATGGAATAAGTTTTTCAATGATGAAAAATTAATATTAGTTAGAAGTTAGTATTTGAAAATATATTTCTTTGTTTATTTTCGTGTATGTTTCCGAACGATGATTATGAACATAGACAATCTTCTTTGAAGTGAACATATTAGATAAACATAGTTTTAAAAAAAACTCATTATTGAATTTCCCTAATGACCAACAATGATTCAGAGATACTAATCTACATTCGCGTTTCTCAATCGCATACTCATTATTAGTGTGAAGAAATTGTTTTTATATACTTCTGTTATATACACTTGTCTCCAGAGACATAAGCACACGCACATGAAAATGTTTATTGAATGAATTTCATAGGTGTTTGTTTTTTTACAATGGTTCGAAGGATGTGAACGTTTCACAGGAGGATACAAAAATTTAATGAACGTTAATTGATTTTTCATCGAACCTTTTATATGTACATAATACCATTGAGAAAACGTCAACTTATCAATAGTTGAAGAATGTAGATAAACATCAAATACTATGCTGAATAAGAATGTTGATTCTTCAATCTGTGAAATTAACAACGTAACGAATTCGACAAGGATTGAGAAATTTTTAAACATTAAGATTCAGATTAATTCTGTTCTAAATGTATTGAATGCTTTCAGTATGATGATAGAATTGCTAATCCAAATAATAACAATCTGAAAAGATTCTTTCACTACTAAATGGATCTCTCCGCAAGACTTTAATGCAACATAGTCTATGAAATATGTGTATTCTTCTAAATAAAAAATAAATGCGGAAACTTCGGACTTATGTCCGAGAGTTATGTGTACTTCAAAAAGTGAATGAGACAAATCAGTCATCCTAGAATGTGTGCACGGATGAAGTATCTTGGTAAACCTTTTTGGGAAACTCCAAAACTACTGATCATCTCAGACATATCTAGGCAATTTTGTTTCTAGATGCAGTTTTTGTGCATTTGAGACCTTTTTGCGGCCAATGTTTTGTTAGAAAGCTGCGATTTGGTTCAAAACTAATATCAGATTAAGAATCAGCGTTAAAAACTGAGTCGATTTATATACGTTGTAGATAATTCTGAGAAAAAAGTTTTTTTTGAAAAAAATCCCTGTACCCCACCTCATGGATTGCTTAGTGAAAAAGGACAATTTTTTCAATAACTCAGCCATTTCTCGACGGATCCTTCTCATCTTCGAACTTGACCTAGATATTGATGAGACAATTCTGTGGACAAAATTTCAACTCAATCGAATGTAATTGTGAAGAGTTATCGAATAAACGGACGGCCGGCCGGACGGACACACTGACCGATTTTAGTAGTGTACTCACTTTTTGAGTACACAAAAAGTAAAAAAACTCGTCCAGTCCTAGCGTGAGATTCAGAGAAGTAGCTAGTGGATGGATGTTTAGTATCTATGTTTTGTTCTTAAATCTATCGACAAGAAATATATAAAAAAAATGACGACCTGATCAATACTCCCCATTGAATAGATGACTATGAGAAACGAAAGAATTTGTCTTAATTAACTTACCAATCCAACTTTCAACGACATCAGCTTTCCACATAAATTGAAGAAGTGAAGCATTTTCTTGTAATCGTTGTTTATGTCGATTAGCATCGAGTTCTAAACGTTTTAATGCTTCTTGTAAATAATTAATTCGATCATTGATTTGTGGTGATAAATGATTATTCTAGAAAATGAAAAATAACATATAAACATAAGTTTTATTGTTCTTATTATTATTTTTTAACAAAGTAAAATGCGTTTTAATACGAACTTGTTCAATTAACTTTTGTCCTTGTTGTAAAATTTCTTGACAACGTTCTTTTTGTATGTTAAAATCAGCTTCAAATGATTCATGTTTCTTTTGTAAAGCTTGTACAGAAACTAATGATGTGCCAATATCAGGATTATTAATAATATGTAAACGTTCTTTGATCCAAGCATTTTCTTCATCTAAATTCGATGCCCAGTTATGATATGTTATGGATTCATCAAGTTTCTTTGTTCGTTCGTCTGTTGCTTGTTTTAATGAATCCCAATGTGTAACGAGATCTTTACATTTACGTTCAATATCAGTATTACCAACTTCATGAGTTAATTGTGCGCCTAACTGCTGAAGATTTTGTACATTTGGTTCATGAGATGATAGATCGACTTCAAAACGCTTATGTTTACGACGTAAATTTTGACTTTGATTAGAATCTCGTCCATAATCATCACTTGTTACAAGTAATTTCTTTTCACTAGAAAGAGAAAATAAAATATAAATGCATTTTCTAGTGATAAATAATTTGGTTTGAATTTACCGTATTTGTGCTTCTTCATCTTCAAGATCACGAATAAATTGATGAACAGTCGATGCTTCTTGTAAACGTTGACGACGAGCATCACTTTGATTACGTACTCTGAAAAATCAAATGAAATATTTCATTTCAATAAGTAAAAAGAAAAGAAATCGAAAAAAAAAACTAACTTTTGAAAACGATCGTTGATAGTATTTCGTGTTTCTTTGATATTTTCAACATCGAACATGTTATTTTCAATAAATTCATCAGCAGTTTTGTTTAATTCAATGATAGCACTCTGAATAAACGAGAAAAAAAAAGAAACCATAACTAATTAATTGTTTTTATTCTAAGAATAATGATTTATTGAAAGGAACTAAACATTCAATAGCATTAATACCCAGAAACTCCAATTTTCCTTTTCATTTCTAAATCTTTTCATTTCATGATGCTTTCCTAGACACGGAATATCACTCAAAATCAATATTGTTATGATTGTCTGTTTACTTTTTGTTAAATATTCAACAACACGTTCAATAGAAAAGATCTATTGATTTTTTTTTGGTCAAACTTTAGCGCTCGTCGACTCATATATATCTACACAATGAAAATCATATAACTCAATGTCGCTCGATACAGATCATAGATTAGAATTTTGTCCTATTTCATTGTACATTAGATGAAAAAACAATCCTTTCAGACATCGTTTCAAATGTTTATTTGTTGATAAATAAGACTATTGTACATAATATAGATTTATGTCTATTAACAGAAAGATTTACTCGTACGTTATAAAAATATTTTTCTTTTATATATTATCTTGAAGAAAACAAAACAAGATAACCATACCTCATGATTAGCAATATCATTTTCAAGTAATTGTTGTTTTTTAAGCATATTTTGTACAGATGTTAAATCTCGTCCAACATCATCATTAACTAATTGATTTTCAATCTAATTCAAGGAAAATTAAATCGTTATAGGATATTCACGACACAATATCGTAACTTACTTCGCCAAGCCAGAATTCAACATCTTTAACGCCAGCATTAAATGTTTGTTGTCGTGATGCTTCTTTTAATTTGAGACTTTTATCTGATGATTTCTGTACGAGAAATTCCCATTGTTCAATAATTTGTTGTAAACGATCATCAACTGTTGTTTCAAGGCCAGCACATTTACGTGAATCGATAAGACCTATTCAAAAAATCAAATTATAATCATACCGATGAGGTTAAGTAGAGGAAAAAAAATGATTTCGTTTTTTTTTTCTCTCAATTGTCTTTACCTTTGCCCATGCCAATAATTGATTGAATACGATCTGTATTCGCTGCTAATTCAGCAACGAATGCTTGATGTTTTTGACTCTTACTCTAAACGAAACGAAAGACACACGTCTGTAACTGAAGTATGAAGAATTTTTTCTGCTTTAAAAATGTGTCACCGCATGCAAGATTAATTAAATCATGCAGAAAAAAATAGGGACTATTACACACAAAAATACACGCTCATCCAATGTGGCAAAGAACTCGTAGAATAATCTCGACCAAATTCAATGTAACATACATGTACAAACAGAAGACTTACTTGTATTTTTTTAGCCTAGATATATATATATATATACATATGTATTTCCAAGTGTATTATGCGTATACATTGATTAGAGGCGAGTGCGAAGCTCCCGAAAAATGTACAAACGAGTCGTTTTTTTTTTTTTCTTACCTGTAAATTTTGTGTTTCTTTGACAGGTTCATCAGAAGCAGCAGCTAATTTATCGGCAATCCAAGCTTCAATTTCTTCGGCATCTCGTGAAAAATCTTGTAATGTTTGAGATTCACCAAGACGTGAACGATATTCCATCATAGCTTGACGAAGACGTGTCCAACGATCAAGTACACCTTGTAAACGATCCTCGATACCAACTTTTTCATAGTGATCTAGAGATATCAATTGACCAGCAAATTGCTTCAAGTTATTTATTTTATCCTCCTAAAATCATCAATGAAAACCAAATTGAAACAAGAAAAATAATTCAAACTTTCATTTTTATTCTATGTGTTCATAAACGATGGAAATACTTTAGGGATTACATTCTATTCGCATGTCTAGATATTAAGTTCGACTATGTTTTACAATCATCATCAATTACAGAAGAACGTGAATATTTTGCCGATCTTTCAACTAAACGTATTCATTTTTCTCATTCCATAGAAAGTAATTTATTATGACATATCACTTAACAGGTGATTCCAATCCTTATTCAAACGCTGGTGATCCTTTAAGATAACGATGAATTTCTTGCACGCAGTCGAAATGTAAAAAAAAACTCGTTTTGAGTGAACAATAATTCCAAGACCTAGATATAGCAATCGATGACTGAGCAAATAGACGAAATCAATTGAATGGTGAACATAACTTCTTCTAATCTCACTGTTTGAATCTCATGAAAGTCTATTTGAGGAACTTTCCTAGATAATGTCAGACTTTTCCCATATTGAAAAGACGTATCGAAATATTTATCTCTGATAGATATAAATTCGAAGAATACTAATTGTTTCTTCTTTTGTTTCAAAGGAAATTACTCCATACAAAAGTTGAATATGAAGGTAATGTGTATAGAAAAAATTTTAAAAGAAATTACAATTTCTAAGCCTTTTGACATAAAGTTCATTTATGTTTTATTGAGTATCAGTAGGAAGAATACTATGCAATATCTAAACTATTCGATTCAGCCTATTGCACTATACGTCCACAAAACTATAATTGAATAGAGTTTAGTGCTTGTTCTTACTTGAGCTTTGATAGCTTTATCGAAATCTTCGTGTCGTTTAATAGCTGCTTCAACAACTTCAACAGCTTCATCTTTCAATGCTTTCTCTCGACTTTCCATCCATGTTTCAGCTGTATCACAATCACGATAGAATAATTGAAGTTCTGAAAAACAAAATATAAACGTATGAAAAATAATGAATAAAACTATTAACAAAGGTTTTCTTCTTTTTATTTCATACCAAGACATTCGTCTAATTTGTCTTGTCGATCTTTCCAAGCACTATATTTAAAAGAAAAAATAAAAGTTGTTGTTTAGTTTTTCTTATTTCTATTAAAGAACACAATGAAAAATACTGACGCTTCAAGTTGTTGTCGAATTTCATCCATTTCAAGTAATCGTTGTTTAATATCTTCGCCGGCAAAATGTTCAGCATTAATAAGATCATTGCCGAAATCTTCAAATGCTTGAAATGCTCCTGAACGAGCATCGATTTCTGAACGATGTTCATGATGACGTTCAAGTAATGCTTCAGCACCTGGAACATCACGTGCAAGCTCGTCCGATGAGATTTGCTGAATAATTGACTTAATAACAACAGCTAAATCACGGAAATCAGTTAAAAATTTCTGATAATCATAATCATCCAATAATTTTGCCTTAAAATTAAAATTGAATGTTAAAAATTAAATCAAGAAAATCGAATTCACAATCAATATTTTCATACTTTATGTAAATCAGCTTTTGACGTTAAATCAGTCCATTGATTTTGAATAACTTTTTGTTTTTGTATGATGACATCAGCTTGTTCTGGATGAGAATTAATTAAACGTTTTGTTAGTTCATCTAAAGAAGAAGAAAAAAAAAATGAAAACAGTATTATTCTAGAAATCTATAATTTTCAATTCTGTAATAACTAACCAAGTTCTCGTATTTTATCTCCAAGTGCATTGAGATCACGTTCATATGCTTCGTGTTTCTTTTGTAAACGTTTAACACTACGTAAATCTTGGCCAAGTTCATCGGGATCAAGTTGTTCGAATTTTTCACTTATCCAGTCTTGTGCTTCTTCAGCATCACGTGTAAAACGTTGAACTTCATATGCAGATAGTAATTGTTGTTCACGTTCTTCAGCATTCTTCTTAAGATCATCCCATTTACGATTTAGATTATTAATATCGATTTGTATTTTAAGTGCAGCATCTGTACGACCCAATTGAAGAAGTTTTTCAGCAATTGAATTAAGACGAACAAGACGTAATTCATTTGTACGTAATTCCTTTTGAAATTCATCAAAACGACGTTGAAGTTCTTCAACATCTTCAGGACCTTTACCAAGCGATTCTTCAGATGCAATACGTTCTTTATCATTTATCCAAACAACAAGATCAGCAGCCTCACGCATCAATTTATAGGCATCCGAAGCTTCAGCTAAAATGGAAAGATTTGTGTTTTTCTATATAAAATATGAATCAATCAAGTTCAAAAATTAATTATACATTTGTAAAATACATTTGTTCATAGTTAACGAGAGTCTATGTAAGGTGACAGTTGAATAGCTGTTTTTCGGCATTTCATACAATTTATTTTATCAAAACCTCACACAACTATATACCGTCAATGTATTAACCATGGAAATGATTCCCTCACTAGAAACAAATCTCTAATATTCTAAAGTATAGTCTCATGATCAAGACAGAGACTTATATTGTTCAATATTTGCACTCATCGTTGGAAAATTGTGACAGAAAATTCTTAATTAGTAGCGTTCAGATTGAGACAATGTCCAATTTCATTTAGACAAAGAAGACGATTATTATATTCATGTACAAATTCGAAGGACCTTGAACGCAGGAATATGCCAATATTAATTTGATCAACGGTCTACGATATTGTTTGAATAGGAATCTCTTCTTACATCAATTTACACACTGATACAAATCATAAAACAGAAGGTTTCGGTTTTTGCATTCAACAAAAGAAAATACACAATGTCCCGTTTTATATTTCTTGTAATTCGTTGATCGAAAGTAAAATTTTCGTTTATCATTATCTTACCTAGTTTTTCTAATCGTTGTTGACAAATATTCAATAAGTTAGCATATTGCTTTTCGATTTGTTGTTGTCTTGAACTAACAGTATATTCATCAAGACGTTCTTGTTCATTAACTGATATTGGATCTTTTTCAATTTTCTTTAAATATGTTGCCGGAACGAAACCTTGTCGATCATTAAGTTCAACTTTCCACCAATCCTTATTCGACGAATTAAGCAATATAAGTGTATCGCCTTTTTTCATAGAAATTTCTCGCGGTGTTTTTTCAACATAATCATAGAGACTAAGAACTTTTTGTCGTTGACCTGTTAAAAGATCATCAGATACAAGTGGTTTTTCTGGTTGATGACATTTTTGTGCTTTTTGACGAAGATCTTCTAATTCGGTTTGTTCAAAATCTTTGATATCATTGAATAGTTGTTGATGTTTTTTGTAGAGTGCATTGCATGAATCTTCATCACGACCATAATCAGACGATTGAGCAACGGGCTCTTTTTCACTAGAACGAATACAAACAGATATATTTTGAAAATTTATTCGACAAACTAAAGCAACAAAAAGAAATAGAACTAGTCAATTTTTAATATCGTCATCTATGGCAAAAAAAAAATTTTTCAAAAAACTGAAACTGTTCGTCGATGAAAATGGTGTGTGTGTGTACAAATTTTATCCGATTGAAGATAAATATATAAAGATGGGATTGAAAATGCAAGCGTGTATAATATATGTGAGAAGATATTTTGTACTCGAAATTTCTATCGAAAAGTCATTCATGTCTGAAAATAAATACATACAATTTATTCTATTATTAAGCTATTACCCTGGCCTTTCAAGATTTCGTTAAGTAACGTAGCAAAAACGGTGACCATCAGTCGAGTACGAAGAAGAAACATACAAACATTTTTTCTTGTAATTTTGGTCTCCGATCGTGCATCAGATTGTCAGTTCATAAAACTACTGTCTGTAGCAGATAGTTCATCACTTCCTATTCTTGAATGTTATACAGGACAGGAGAGACTGTCAACATGTGATACTCATTTTTTTTTGTCTATAATTTGTCGTACAGCAAAGTTATTCCCGTTTGTTATCAAGAATATTGGTAGATGGCAATGAATCAAATTATTACATTAAGCGAAATGTCATCCATGCGGTTTCTATTACATAACAACTTACACTATGACAGTTCTTCAGCCATTACTATTCATGCTGATTCTCGCTATGAAATCCTATGTTTAACAAGATGACTGTAGAAATACTTTGGTGCCATAGGTTATTCTTTATAATCATGTATAAAAAATGACTTTCAACTATTGTATATTAACTTACTGAATCCATGATTCAACTTCTTTGGCATCACTGAAGTATTGTTGTGCTTGTAATGAATCTTCAAGATCATGTTTTCGTTGTACAGATACTTCTTTCAAATTTTGCCATTTCGATTGTAAATTAACAATATGTTTTTTAATTTCAGCTGACGAAAAATGACCTTCACAACAAAAAAAAAATAAAACGATTTAACTATCAAGATTCATGCTTATGAACTTGTTTACTACCTTGATTGATCATATCTTCTCCTTCATTACAAACAGTACGTATTTGTGACTCATGATTTTGTAATTCACCCATTAAACCTTGATGTTTTCTTAATAAATTTTGTACACCAATTAAATCTCTGCCACGATTTGTTGACATAATACTTGGTTCTTTTTCACTACAATGATAAAATACGTTATTTGAAATATGCATTTATTTTCTCTTTGTCTTCATCTTATTCTTACCGAATCCATGCTTCTTCAACTTCAATATTATGTATTAAACGTTGAAATTCAGCAGATGCATTTAATTTCTCTTTTTTCTGTTGTAATGGTTCTAATAATGCTTGAAAACGTGACACAAGTTGTATCTGTTTTTTTAATATATTAGTTGAATCGAAATGACCTATTTGTTGAAAATGTTCAGCATCTTTTGATAATTGATCAATGCGATCTTTTTTCAATGCAAATTCATTTTCTAATAATTGTTGTTTTTTTTGTAGATTTTGCACTGATGTCATATCTTTACCATAATCATCATTTGTTAATGTATTTTCAACATCATTTATCCACATATCGATTTCTTCTAAGGCACGTGTAAATCCTTGTCCATCAGTGGCTTCTTTTAAACGATCAGACTTTTCATTTGCTGCTTCAACTAATTTATTTAAAATATCTTCTAGTTCAGTTAAATGTTGATTTATATTTTGTGTTTGTCCATGTTGTTCATCAATTAATTTTTGTCCCGTCAATATAACTGTATCCATCTTCGGTTGATATGCTGCTAATTCATTTAAGAATTGTTGATGTTTTTGACATTTAATATTAATATTCGCTGTATCTAAATAATCACGTGTTAATGCCATTTTTAATTTTTCTTTAGCCCACAATTTTAATTCGTCGCAATCACGTTCAAATGTAAAATAATTAAGCGTATTTTGTAATAAAGAACGTTTTGTATTAATTTTTCCTAATAAACTATTACGAGATTGATAAAGTAGATCAAGTTTTTCTTGAATTAAATCAGAATCATAATGTCCAGCATTAAGAAGATCATGACCAAATTCATCTAGAGCTTTGCCTAGAAAATTTCAACAAAAAGAAAAAAATTAGCATTTATGTTTACACATCGTGTTCAATTTTATTAATGACAATCGTTTTTTTTCGAATACGTTCTGAATAAACAACAGATTTTCTTATCGTGTTGTAAGTATAATGATGACAAATCTATTCGAATGAATCGAAATGTATAGTAATTACACGACACGACTTATGATTTGTATTCGAATACGTTTCATAGCATAAAACCGAAATCTATGCTCATAAGTTTGGTAGTAATTTACAAGAGAACATTGAATACAATTGAAATATATAAAGTGCCTATAAAACTTTCGTTTTCGTTTTATGAAAAAAATTCAGATTATTCATCGATATTAATAATGATTGTGTTCATTCTATTAAATCTAGAAAATTTACGAGATACTGATCATTGGTTGAATCAGTATACTAATGTCTGCAATACAATAACGAGAAAGAAAATTAAACTACTAAATCACACTATATCAATGAACGAGTAAACCGTTGCAGTCGAATGGCAGCAATCATACAGAATTTTTCATCTGTATTCTGGCACATAGACAAATATATCACGAGTCGATCTTTGCAGATCAAATTTTATTTACTCGTTTTCTCAGCTAACTTTCAAACAATTATTCCTTGTTTCCATGACGATTTCAATTGTGAATCATATTCAGACTAAAAGTGTTTCTCTTAATGAATTTGCACATTTAATTACCTTTTTCTTCTTGTGCTTGAAGTAATTTTTCGAAATCATCATATTTTTTAATTAGACCTTCACAATCATCTAATGTTTGACATGAATCGATGTCATTTATATTTTGTACTAAATATTGATCTTGTTTTTGTATCCATGTTAAAGCTTGATCAATATCACGTAAAAACAATTGTAAATGCATACAATCTTGTAATAACATTAAACGTTGTGACCATAAATGATCTAATTTTTTTTGTTGATCAAGTAATTCTTGTAATTTAAATTCGATTTCACTTTTAGCATAATGATCTTGTTCGATTAATTCATTACCAATACGTTGTACATTAGCAAAACTATCTTTACGTGCATCGATTTCACCTTTAAATTCAGAATGACGTTCAACTAATGCTTCAGCACCTGATACATCTTTAGCTAATTCATCCGACGATAAATGAGCTTCGATATCAAATGCCCATGACATTAAATCACGAAATTCAGATAAAAAGCGATGTAAACGAAAAGATTCATTTAAAACTGTTTTTCGTTCATCGGACTAGAAGAAAGATGTATTCTATTATTTAATTTTTCGAAATTTAATTTCTATCTACTTTAGCTCGTAAATCTTCCCATGCTTGCATCATATCAGCTAAACGTTTCTCAATTTGATCGGCACCTTCAGGTACATCATTCTGAATACGTGAACCATCTTTACGTAAATTTTCAACTTTTTCTTGTAATACAGAAATATCTCGTTCAACATTGTCATGTTTACGTTGAAGATTTTGTACACTTTGTAAATCTTTACCAAAATCATCCGACAATACAAATGTTTCCTTAAAAAAAACATAAAACAAACATTTAGATTCGGTATTTTCTTATCTCAAAAAAAAAACAAAGAAAATTGAATCGTCTATCTCTAATAATTTACTTTATCACGCATCCAAAATATGAATTCATCGCAATCACGAAAGAATTGTTCCAATTTACGTGCTAATTGTAGACGAGCTGATTTGTCTTTTAAACCTTTTAAAAGTAAATCCCATAAACGATGAATTTCATCAAGACGTGCCTATGAAATGAAAATAGACAACAAGAAACATTAAAAAAAAACAACATCGAATGAAATATTTATATTAACCTCAACAGCAGCTGATGCAAAATGGCCACGACTTATTTTTGCTGCACCTTCTTCATCAAGTCGTAAAACAGCATTATGATGTGCTGCTACTTCTTCTTCGAAGGCTTCATGCTTTTGAATTTTTACCTACGAATAAACATATTGATAATAATTAATTGTGCTAATTTCTCTTTCTAATCTTCTTCTATTTACTTGAACGCTTGTTGTATCACGATATGTATCATCTAGTGAACATACTTGTATTTTTTCATTAATCCATGTTTCAAGTTCGTCGGCATCACGTTTAAAATATTGATATTCCCGTGAGTCTTCAAGTTTATCTCGACGATACTTAGCTGCTTCTTTAAAATGTGCAAAACGTGCAAGTACTTGTTCACGTCTTGCTTGAATATCTTCAGCTGTTTCGAGAACTTGTACTTCTCGGCCATCAATACCGTCGCCTATTTCAGCCATCTATCAGAGGGAGAGAGAGAGAAAAAAAAATCAACAACAACAACAATTTATTTGTATACTACATCGCCATTTTGTTGTTTATCGCCTGATTGTTGTTCATCGTCAGCTGCAGAAAGTTGACCATTCGTAGTATTGTGTTCAGGATTTTCTAGTTCCATCGTTTAATAAATGAGCATCTATCTGGAAGTATGAGTTCAGATGTGTTAGATAGAGAAGGAGAAAAAAAAATACAAGCACAATAGTATGCGGCTCTACCACAGACACGACGAGGGCAAACGAAGGAGAAAAAAAAAGGAACACTGACAACGCCTTATATATTCTGATCACATCGTTTGTTCGTTCTATTCCATCTTCTTCATCGACCAGCCAACCAACCAGCGCGTACAATTCTCTTTGCTTTGAGGCGAAGAACATCGATTGTAGTAACGGCTGCGGTAGGGGGCACAGTGGATGATGAATGTCGAAGAAGAACAAGAACAAGGGAGAAAAGAGAAGAAGAACGAACAAGGCAGTTTATATATCCAAGCGAGAGAAAATTTTTTTTTTCTTCGTCTTATTCTTATTCTTTTTCTTCATCGTGGTTGAACTATGATAAAATGAACGGTCATTGTTCGCGATAAACTAGCATACATACATATATATATATATATATATACATCGATCTAATCAAGATCGTATGTAAAAATAATAGAAATAGCTTATTGGATAGAACTATTTGTGTTGTTTTCTTTGTGAATGAGAACAACCACATTTTTTTCTATCCTTTCTCTAATGTCGACTCCGTGGCGCAACGGTAGCGCGTCTGACTCCAGATCAGAAGGTTGCGTGTTCAAGTCACGTCGGGGTCAGTCTGTATACTTTTTTCTTCAAAAACACAGCAGAAAAAGAATCAATAAATAAGAGAGTGAAAGATTGTTTTTTTTTAATTTTTCTATTATTGATACATGAACACGTGCCATCCTAAATATAAAAGAAACAGTAGATTAGTTCATTCATTGTACATTCATATCTATGTATCAAACAAGAAGAAAAAAGTACAAGTGACCGAAGAAGAAATAACTAAATTACCATTGGTTCATGTTAAAATGATGTCGAAACTAATTGAAGAAAGAGAAAGATCCAAGAACAAACTCAAACACTTTCTTAATAGTAACCAATACGTTTTACATCTTAGTTTATGTTCTTTGTATGTTCGATGAAGTTATATCGTTCTATATAATGGTGAAAACCGAACCATGTCGTTTTTTGACATATTATTGTTTCTTGCATGAGGTCAAGGTCCTACGACATTGATCATTAAGAATAAATATTGATTGGCTTGAATTAACTTTGAATATAACATTAGAGGCCCTTTTAAATCTTATTTCTGAATATATTGAATTCAAATAATATTTAATGGAAAGCATAGACTCAATGACATTCGCAAGATAGCGTATTGAAGCATCTATTAAGTCTACTTTATTCTTGTTTAATATTTATTCTATTTAAATCTATGATAGTTTATTCTTGCTCATCGATATTCTCATGTGTAGGAAGACTTGAAATCATAGCAAAATATTCGAGAGACAATATATAATAATATCAAGAATATGCACGACTATTCTTATTAATTTTCACTTTCGGAGTTACTTAAAAGATTGGATATGGAGAATTTTTTCAATCATTCATCATCGGAAAGAGTTAAATAATCTCTACAGCAAATACTATATGGATAGCAAAATTTTTACATCAAAATGTACTATAAATTGATGACTTCAACAAAATGAAAAAAAGTTCTTCCAACGTCTAAAATATATGACAACAGAAAATGTTTCACATGTTTTAATTTACACCCATGTCAGATCAATAAGAGTACGATAAAGATTAGAAACAAGTTGAGACATTTGTTCAATAGAACAAAAATGGATAAAACCAATAATGTTTGGTGCGAAATGGAAAAAGAATTTCAATTTAAAAAAAAATGAATTTAACTTATTAGAGTATGAATGAAATAGTACTCGATTGTGTTTTTACAATCTATTGGTATGAACTGTGTAGTAGTTGGCAAATGTTAAAAATAACTATTCTATTGTAGAAAAATAACAAAAACCATTGGTTGGATGGGAATGCATTATAGATGAGTTCTTTTAGATTATTTTATAACTTTTTTGTAGATTTACAGTTATTTGAATTTATTTGAATTTTGTCAGTCAACTGATGAAGTTGATTTTCATGATTTAAAATGGATTTAATATCATAATAAGAAAAACAGTTGTTTTTCTCTTGAGAAATCAATCAGACAGATTGTTTGTCAGACGGGCGATTATTCTTGAAAAGAAACGATTATCTACAAGGGATTTTTCAATAAACCATATTTCCTCTCAGCCTAATGAAGTACGAGAACTACACATGGATTTCAAATTTTAAGTTCCATTACACTATTGTGAAGATTTTCTGTCGTATGTAACCAAAGCTTCTTTGAGTGTGATTATAGATTTTGAATCTATTGATATTTTGAGAATTTAACTGTGAAATTGCTAATAGTACTAATAAATGTATAAATATAAATGAGGACATTTGTCGGAATAACACATTTATCACATGACTATTTTAACGGTGTCTGTGAGTCGTACAAAAAGAGGTTTCAAATTCTCCAGTGAGATGTTATCATTGTCTAAGTGTTTAGTTGAACAGCTGTCAAAATAAGTTCTATTTTACTGTATGTTTAAAAATCTTGCTGATTCTATCGATCGAAACTAAATACAACTTGTTGATTTTTAACATTAACCAAGTGAATTCTTCATCATACATGAAGAATCAGTAATGAATATGAATCAATTTTAATTTCAATATATATATATATATTCTTATAGACTAATTTCAATTGATTTATTTATATCGAAGGAAATTTGTATTCAATTGGAATACGATACGATCACCTATTCCCTTCAATATTTCAAAATCATTTTGAGTAAAATTAAAGATAGCAACCGGAAAAAATCATCTGTGTATCCATGAATCTACGTTTACATCATAGGTCATGTTGATGACTTGTGCAGTGTGAAGCATTCGGATGAAAACGAAGTTTAGATTCATTTATGATACACCTCGATCATGTTACTATCAGTGCACACTTTATAATTTTCATTATGAACAACATACATTAGTTCAAGGTTTTCATGAAGAATTAATTTTCGCGTTGTTTATTTTAAACTGATAGACATAGATGTATTTGGTTTATAAGAGTCAAGTATTTATTTGTGTTATATGAAGACAAACATTTCCTTATTGAATTCAAAAAAATGATTCGTATGTTCAACATTATCATATCATGAGTTATTCGATGAATACTGCTTAGTCTAAGTATGACTAGAATATTCAGCAATATAGTAGGTATGTATTTTTGGAGACATCTGCCTATTACCAATATTAAATTTTCTAATAAAGAAACATTGGAGCTGATTTAATATTCACCTATCATGGTGGATCCACAACGTTCAATTTCTGAACAATTCTAATAATCGTCATGCACTAGATATATTCCACAACCTATTGATTTGTTTCAAGATTATTGATTGTCGTACAAAATTTTAATTCTCATAAGATGCAATGGAATCATAGAATGACAAAATTCGTAATTTTATTTCATCTTAATGTCGCCATAATTCGTTTCAAAAACAACTAAGACTGTTTCAAACATGTAACAATGCAACGTTCTCTCGTTTCTTTATATGGATACGCTTAGTTATTATCGGAAACTTGATTGTGGCTGGTTCATATCGAACTTCCTATGGGTCCTTTATAATACAAAGTCATCGAATTTTATTCTTTTTACATCAACGAAAATCGACGATAGTCGATCGAGTAGATGTAAGTGCACTAAATATTCATGAAACACGAACACTTATTATGCTATGTGTGACTCTGTTTTTTTCAATGCCAAATAAGTATTTTAGTTGGCAACTTATGAACGAGTACAAAAAAACCAAAGATGTTACTGAAAGTACTCTTCGCTTACATTCATTTATCTACAGTTAGTACTATCGTCTATGATGCTTTTGTACTGCTTCGAAACGTCTCATTGAATAAAAACAGTATCCATTTGTTTTTGTAATTAAGTGGAAGAAAAGTCATCGTCAAAAGTACTTTTTGATGATTGCTGTACATAGAATATATCTATGCTGACTAGAGTGCTGGAATATTTATTGATACTAAGCTCACTGCATGATAACTATGAGTACTACTTGTTCATATCACAGTGAAAGAAGATGAATCTTCTCGATGTGAAATCATTTAAAACTTTTGAATCATGGTAACTTCACGCATCTCGACTGAATCGAATAGTGTTATTCAACTAAATTTGATCTAAATTCTTTATAGTAGAAATTTATAGAATGAATTTTAAACAATAAGTTCTATCGTTGAATAATACATTATCGTAGTGCCAAAAACCTTACAACGAAATAAGAAACATAATGATTTTCAAATATCCAATTGTATTGAATAATTACAAGTATATTTATAAATCAAAAAAAAACACTATTCAATGTTCATACTGGTATAAAGTTAGGGAAATTCATTTCATCAGAGATAAATTTTATAACGTGCACGTTCGATCATATAATTATTGAGCGAATCTGCAGTATCCATTAAGATTTTCATGATGTTCACTATATTATTATCTGCTCTTCAAATCCAAAGATATAATGAACATAGATGTGGAATAGCATTTTCATATCGTCTTAATCATCGACTATGATTAATATTGGTGAATCTCGCTCGAAGATGACAGATTTGAATGCATAGATCCACGAGAGCGTGGACATAATCGGATTCTTATATAAGTTCAAGATTTATGTTAGTTATTTTGTTATGTAAGAATACAAAGCGAAGCATAACACTTTGCTCTTAGTTTCACTTTTTTGGTTTTTATCGATACTTTATATTTAATAGTTAATTTATCAAGATTAGGTAACATGTGCAGTATCAAAGTAAGAATAGCTATTGAAAACTGATGGAAGACAATATATAAACTAGAAAACTGTACTACGACAGTAGCTGAAAATGTTTTGTAATCCGAGAATCACCAATAGGACGATGTAGACACAAAAACGAAGTATTGTTTGATTATGGTTTCATTAACGTTGAACGAGATATGATTTTATGCTGCTTTCCATAATTAACCATTGTATCTTTTAATTCATATCACTTTTTTTCTAGGCAATAAAGACAAATGAGTCGTCATGATTTCATGGAGAAAATTTCTACTACGAAGCAGAATTTATAGGATAAATTTTCGTTTCAAAAGATTATTTTTGTTGAAACCAAAGTGGTGACAGAAACCCATTGAGATTCGAATGATACGATTGCGGATAAAGTATGGTTTCATGATAAGTATATTCGTGACGTTAGAAATTTAATATGTGAAGGTGCAGCATGCGTTTCAAAATTATTTTTTTTTCCCAAGATCAGCATTATTAGAAGAACTATCAAAAGATGCAGAAAAAAGCAAAACTCAGGCATGAAAAAATAATTTTTCCATGAGCAGTTGCAATTGTAAGTGGTGCATCGTAATCGATAAACATATATCACTGTTTTTCTAAAAGAACCTGATTTTAAACATGTACAAAAGTAGTATGACAAAGTTTTGGTTTGTGCAGAAGATTTCTAACTAATCGATAGAGTATAAAAATATGAGAAATAACTAGATTTTTAATGGAACTATGTTCGTTAGCAATGCAAAACGGTAATGGAGAAGATGTCCAACCTGTAGCATCTGAAATTCTACTATACTTTAATATAAGTAAATAAAAAACCGAAATGTACAATACTGTGAAAGATTCTAAATCAATAACATGATCAATATTCAATGGAAACCCACGGGGTATATTTATCAAAACTGAAAACATAAAAATAAGAGCCTCGTACTGAATTTTAGACAAAAACAGAGATTCGAGGAGATAAAATGATGTATGAATCATATGTAATAAAAAAAAATGTCGAATATAATTTATCATTTGTATGCAATGCAAGAATGCGATGTTGATTAATTACATGCATAAAAATGCTGGAAGATGCATATGAATTGAAAGATTACTTATTGAATTGCAATTTCTCTTCATATTTCTGACCGATAAAATAATAAATGTCGAAAAATAATGACAAAGCAAACAAGATGCCAATCATTTACTTGATTTTTCAGTCGTTTGTCTGATTCATACAAACTTCGTACTTTCGCATCAGAAATTTTACTTCTCGCATTGGTTTATGTTGATGTTAAATCAAGAGAAATATCATGTTGTCTTAGACATACATTGTATTGCAAACGAGAGAATGAAACAAAATTGAAAGTTCCACCAAGATGTGTAATTACAACAGATACTGGCGTATGAAATCTATGTGTTGAATATGATTTTCATTCATAAATCAAAATCAAGCACGAAGACTAGATCAGAAGATATTGAGTGTAACACTTTTACGCTTCTGTGAATCTGATCCAACCATAGAAATATCATTACAATCTCTGTACTATGAAGAAATTCATTAATAATTCAAGCCATTATGAATTTTTGAGTTCATAGTTAACAAAATTCATTGTAGAAAAAATGAAACGAAAGAACTATGCTAGTTGAATGTTTTTTAAATTCATTTCCAAGATTAAATTGATTCCAAACGTATTTTGAATAGGTAGTTCAATTTCATAACTTGTGTTTGCATACATTCTTATCAATCATTTATTATATTTTTATGAAAAAATTTTTATTATTGAAGTTAACAAAAAACCGATTCAGTTCAATGATAAATTTAACACTATGAAAAGAAATTTTAAAATCAGAGAATATCGATAACAAATAAGATCGTTACTTTGCAAAAATATGATTTCTTGTGTGTCGAACTTTGACAGAAGAACTTATAAGGTGACTTACATTTGAACTTGATCTATGAAATTTATTTGTGATACGTGCTAGTCGTCTGCATTCAAATGAATCGTTGAAGGTAACTAGTTCTTTTTAACAGTTTCATAATGGCATAAAAACATTCGAGAAGAATATTAGAATCTAACAAAGAGACCATTGTTGAACCATAATTTTACTTTTATTCTTTCCCTTTATGCCATAGATTTCTATCAGAATAATATGATTGGGATATGAAAAAAAGAATTCTATTATATTGTGAATTAAAATTGAATGTTGAGCACCTCTAGGTCACTTTCAAATATTTTCTTCAAAATTTCACAGCTTCTCCTCATAGATTTAAATAATCAATTATATAAAATAATTTTTTCCCACGTTACAAGTTCCATGCTCGTGTCATACAAGTATACTAAATAGATATTAAAACGACGCGCCGATTTTCAATAGAAACTGCTTTTTAATGAGACTCATAATTTAATTGTACCAGAACTGACTTGTGCTACAAAACACGTCTAAATCATAATTTTATCATCAAAAACTATGAAATACCCGACAAAAACATGTTTCATAATGTCACGATAACAATCTCTGTGGATTTTCTCACATTGCGCGCTTTATTGTTCTAGTATGATTTTGAAACTATGATGAAGAACTATTAAATAACACATATTTATGAGATAATTTTTCACAATGCTCTTTAAAAACACATGTGGCTACCACCTAAATTTGGATACTGTTTATATATCGTGAGCATTCACTCCATCAACTACTTAAGAAGGAACTAGGACAAAAAAATATTATGCATCTGTCTGTGATATTTTAAGTCAAAGTTTAAAATTCAAATATAAATCATATTTTTGCGATGAACGATGCTTGTTCATTAGTAATTAGTTGCATTTCGTACAGAAGAATAATTATATACAATTCTATTCAGTATACGAGCGAGAAAAATATAAGCATGAAAACTTAGTATACATCAATTCATGCCGTTCGTTCATGTTTTCGTTTCCAATTTAGATAGGGTTGGATGGCGGGAGCATCAAGTAGCATGTCAACAGTTTGATAATCTTTTGCTAATTCATTATGAGGCCATATTCGATGAATTTCATTGTGACATGTTCGACACACCTCAACTAAGTATTTCGACACGTCAACAGATTCTTTACCAGAATTTTTCATTCGCTTCAAAATCAATTTTGGAATAAGATGATGAACTGTAAATAACAACCGAGGTAAAATTATTTATTAATAAAAACAATAAGAAGTTTTGTTTATTTTTAATTTTTACTTGTTATTTTCTGATTAGTACCACATAATTTACATTCACCATCACGTTCAACACGTTCGGAAAGATCAATATCATCTTCACCTTTCTCGATGATGTTGTCGTGTGGTTTTTGTCGATCTTCTTCAATCATATCGCGAAGAGAATAAGTAATATGTTGACGTCGAGTTTCAGAAATATTCGGATAACTCGTTTTAAGCATCGTATCAATAATATCATGTAAATCATCACAATGGCTATTCGAATCAGTACAAATTTCGGCCAAATACTGACAAAATTGTTCATCGTTGGTCACTTCTGAAGAAACACGTTGATAAATACTCTTGTACAGAGATGACTCCATTCGTTCTAGTGCAACGAAAATCCAACGCTTTATATAAAACAATAATCTCAGTATATGATTTGATGGAGAGATGAAAACACAACCAAATAGTAAACTTTAGTCTTGACAAGTAATTGTGCAAGAACAAGCCTGTCGTAATAACATGCGTCATTCAACAGAATGAAAGAGAAAATAGTATTTTCTTTTTCAACAGAAGAAAAAATACATGTGTAAGGTAGGGCGTTATTTTATTCTTCATCAGATACTTTTTTCAATATAATGCACAAGAATAAAACCAAAAAGAAAATAAGAAACGCATAGTAAGAACAGAAAGAGGGTCTTTTTGTTCAATTACAATAAATGGCAGTTTTGTTACGTTTCGTAACGACAGTCCCTAGAATTTAAAAAAATACATATAGTTTCACAAAGAAAGGTCAATAAATTAGATAACAAACCAGGTTTATGTTGTGCATCAGGATGATTAGCTAATTCAGGTGGACATACAGATACCGGCGATTCGGAAATGACTTCTTTTAAATCATAGAATACAGCTGAATCTTCTTTCGTTAAAAACGTTATTGCTTTGCCTGCTTTGCCTTCACGAGCGGTACGACCAATACGATGTGTATAATCTAAAATAGGTGTTGACATTTTAAGCTATAGTATTCTGAGGACATCCTATGTTGGTCATACCTTGAATGGTCTTGGCCATATCATAGTTTAACACGAGTGATACATCTTTGATATCAATACCACGACCAGCCACATCGGTTGCAACCAAAATGTCTTTTTGACCATTTTTCAATTGAGCTAAAGCTAAGTCTCGACTTTCTTGACTTTTACCACCCTACAAAAACAAAATCATTAAAGAAAAATTACTCGATGGTTTCGCTTATGCAGTCAATAGATCAATTATAACAGCTACATACATGTAAAGTACATGGATTATATCCTTTTTTAACTAAGCCTTTAGCCAAAATATCGACAGCCTTCTTTTGATTGACAAATATCATAATGGGTGGCTTATTGCCACGTTCAAGAATTTCAAGTAATTTATTACGTTTGTCATGTTCCGAACACATAATAATGACTTGTTCAACACGTTTCGTTGGTTTACCAATCGAACCAATATAAACAGACGCTGGACGTCGAAGATATGTACGTGCCAAACGTTCTATAGCGGGTGACATTGTCGCCGTGAACATCACTGTTTGACGATACTTATCCTTTGACGTAAAATCTCTTCAAAAAATAAACCAAGCAAGAAGTTGGTTCAAAAGGGAAATTTTTCTTTTTCAAAAAACTAATTTGATTACTTTGTATTTTCTGCAAGTTCATTATCTGGTTTTTGATTTGTCACTGGAAGGTATTCAAGAATACGCTTAACATCAGTTTCAAAACCCATTTCTATTATAATCCAAAGAATAAATTAAGTCTGAAATAAATAACTAAAATTCCTCCTTCGTTTACCTATCATGCGATCAGCTTCATCCATAACAACATAAGTACATTGTTGTAATGTTAAGTAACGATTTTCAAGTACATCGATCAGACGACCTGGTGTACCAATGACAATTTGACAACCAAGGCGAAGTTTAAAACCTTGTTCTTCTCGTGATAAACCACCAATCACTGTAACAGCAACTATATTCAATGGCTAAAAATGTCATACAAAACAAATATTCAGCACTTCCATTCAAAGAAAATATCAATACGCACTTTTCCGAATTTAACTGCTTCTTCTTCAATCTGTTGTGCCAATTCACGAGTCGGTGCCAATATAAGTGCATATGGTCCATTATCAGCATCAATAGATCTTCATTGAAAAACATGAAAGAAACTTCTTTTATATAAATAAAATTAACGTACCTATCAACCGGTGGCATTGATCGAATCCAAGCAAGTAACGGGATGAGAAATGCTAAATAAGTAAGAAAAGCATAGATACCAAAAAAGAGTAACCAATCGATTTCAAATTACCTGCTGTTTTACCAGAACCAGTTTCAGCAATACCCATGACATCTCGATTTTGTAAACCTATCGGAATGGCTTGTCGTTGAATAGGTGTTGGTTCCTAGAATAAAAGTAGTTTTCAGTACTGCTTGCTTAAGTGGAGAAGACAGAAATCGCATTCATTCTTTGATTTTGTTCTACGAGTGAATTTATTCTGTTTATTACAATCACACTCCGCCTCTCTCGTTTTCCTTTACTTCCATTCATTTTCGTCTTCTCTATTTTATTTTCTGATTGTTCGAAACACTAAGTAGCATTTGTAAAGAAATCTCCTGTCTGAAACTATTTCATAAGCAGACGATTTTGGCATGTGATTGCTTCTTGTGAGTCGATAAGCTCACAGTTCATGATGTTTAATTTTTACCGAAGCGATAAGGTGATTTATATCTGATTTGTCAGCAACGTTGTGAAAGTACATTTCTACTTCCACAAAAGTGGCACATTTTTGTGCGTGCCATGCTAGCGAATGTAGGAAAAGAAGTCCAGCATCGGGTATATCTCGTTGAGATGAAAACTCAGTGAACTTTCGGACATCACTAGCCATTGTGTGCCTCTGCAAAATCATCAAGATTATGTCATCTACGAAAACAATAGTACAACATAACCTCCATTATTCTTGCAAAATACGTCTGAAGTTCGGAACAATCGTAATTTTTCGTGTTTCAAAGAGAACTGAAATTACCTTATAGCCAGCAGTTGTAATAACTTCAATAATGCTTTTTTCAAGGCCAGCTTCATTCCATGATCGTAATGGATGTGGTATGTTGCCACCTCGTGTTGTTATACTATAATCTTCTTTGAATATACGCCAATCTCGATCAATCATTTCCTCTAGACTCTTATCAGTCCAATGGCGTTCATCATATCGTCGTCTCTCATCCTTTTCTTTATCCGTTTTGAGACGTGCTCTAAAAAACCAAAAGAGTGAACGATGAAGTATGTTTCATCGTTTCTAATTGCTTTTCTTATTCGCGACATACGTTGCTCGATCCTTTTCCCCTTGCGTACGACGTTTTTCAAGTAAATCGCCGTAGAACTTTGATTGCTCTTTCTTTTGTTTATTAATATCGATACCGGCGACATGACCACGACCAAAAAATTGTATTTCATGCTTCTCTTTATAGATTGGATTGTAATCAACGGCTGTGTCTTCCCCTGCATCCCAATCGAAAACAAATTTTCGATCATTTAAACGACGAATTTTTCGTTTTTTCTAGGATGACAAAATTGTTTCAACTTGACATGAAAAAGAACAATATTTTCATTTGAAAATTCATTACTTTGACAATGCCAAGATATCTTTCCTTGACAGCTGCTTCTTCACGTTCTCCGTCAGCATCTAGATTGGTTTCGTAAAATATTTTATGCAATGGAACCGAATACAGAAATTCGAGATAATTACTTGCATTCGTTGGTCGATCGGTTGTATCATCTTTTTCACGTCGAGAACGTTCACGTTCTCGTCGCTCTCGTTCTCGCTCTCGATCCTCTTTTACAACTGCTTGTTCAGCTTCTTTATTGAAGGCAGTGTATTTATTACGCAAGTCTTCGTTGCGTTGACGAACTACGGCGGCTTCTTCCTGTCTTCGTTTTATTGCCGCAGCTTCACGTTCTTCTTTACTTACGAACTTTGGCTACAGAGAAAGAAAAGTAAATTGACGATTAATGATGAAAATAATGTCTTGTCTTTAAATGTATAAAATCGAATCATTCTTCTACGATGCGTTTTCTTCATAATCAAAGATTTTAACTCTATATAGATGTTTTAAGATACTGAAGAGGACTAATATTGATGATTGTTACGCCAGTTGAAAGCGAACTGATGGTAACGGCAATGATAGTTTAACTGATATCTCTTATTTTAATTCATAGTGGTACTATTCACTGGTACTCGGAAAACCTTCCATGCATTGCATCGAAGAATCTTTATAGTTGCGTTGCGCTGAGTTCTGTACTTTTTTAATCCGAGTATAACTTATGGAAGAAATTTTGATAACAGAACGAAAGTCTTCTGACTTGCTATGTTGATAGGGACTGTGATACAGAGGGGTTATTGCAAGATGTCTACAACTCACGCTGCTCAACGATAGTCATCGATTTCGGCTTCGATTGCAGCAATAGATAGTACTAATAAAATTACCCAGGACGAACAATCCGACAGTCGGATCCTGTTGGATCCTAGCGGAAAATTATCGGATTTTATCGGATCCGATGGGAATTCCTCGGAAGTTGTCGGAATCCTTGGTATTGGATTCCGACAGGAAGTTGTCGGATGTCGGAAAGTGTCGGAATGACCCGGATCCTGCCGGAACCCTGAAAATCCACCCCTTTTCGACATCCGACAACTTCCTGTCGGAATCCAATACCAAGGATTCTGACGAATTCCGGCAAATTCCCACCGGATCCGATGGGGTGAGTTCGACCTGGGTAGGTCGAAAGTAATCTTTTTAGCCGATAACGCCTTTGTAGTGCTCAGCAAAATAGATAACATTTTTAACACCCAATGCCAGCAGTCAGTGTGTATTTTATTTCTCAAAATAATGCCGTTATTCACCTATGACGTTTGCAAATTTGAAATTTAGTGGGTGTATGAAGTGAGTTATGTCATATGTACCTGCAGTCCAAGAATCATCTGTCATCACTTAATGATTTCATAGCAGGCTATTTTCCTACAGATAAAAAGCCTTTTACGAAAATTGATATCTTTTGCATGTGCGAAAAAAACAATATTTACCATTAGCATTGATTAGTACTTGAATCTATCATAATTCACCTTCAATTGTTTGAGGAGACACTGTTAGTCGTTCTAGACAAGCACATAAATGTGCCAATTTTTTTGGTATATTCAACTTCACATTTCTCAAATAGAAATCAACGACTACTTCAAAGTTCGCTACCTATTTTGATGAAATTTTCAGGGTTTGCATACCCAGGTCGAAGATGTACGGCTGGAACCGGCCGGATCCAGTGTTATTCCAACGATTTCCGGAGCGGGCTTCCGAAATCAGTTCCGGTTTTCTTTCCATCAATTCAGTGCACCGGAACCATAGATGCCCATAGTGGCCACGGTAGCGGCAAATAATTTTAATAAGACATCGCGGCGCGGTAGGTTTTCCTAAATCCTATCGCGGTGGCGGCGCGGCAGTGGCTGTTTATTTGTTTTCATCGTCGCGGTGAGGCGCGTCAGCGGTTAAAAGTTTTGAAAAGAAAATTTCCATTTTTGTATAAAGAAATCCATAGACTTGGGATTATTATTTTAACATAATTTGTATCATAGAATTTTTCTCGGTCAGTGTAGTCTTATATCTATTTCTTCATTTAAAACAAACACAAGTGTTACTAGGAAACGACTGAATGATGATAGTATGTCAGAGCAAATTACTATATCCCAGGTAAAT